>JAVQJF010129214.1:0-85590 GCA_036023855.1 Gadopsis marmoratus
CCAACTTTCATGACTTTTTGAACATGATAAAGCCCCCAAAAAGCCATTTCATTTGCAGAATAATAATAATCCTTAGAAATACAATAGGGACCTCGCAGGTTTCCCTGCTCGGGCCCTAACTATATAATACTCCATAAGCAACAGTGTGCAAATTATTTGATTCTCTCAAATGAAACTTCTACATTCTGGAGCAAAAAATAGATATCGATTAGGAATATTATATAACGGGAATAGTGTACTGCAAGGTACAAAAGGTAAAAAACACTGGAATCATTTCAAGCTAAAGCTTTCATTTATTTGTGCTACACACACACACACACACACACACACACACACTGAGTAAACTACAGATTTTTGCCAATGCTTTCATTTCCAAACAATCTGAAAAAATTTGATTTTTATTTTTGAGTCCTATCATGCCATCAATACAAGAGCAATTATTTTTTCAAATCTGACATGTTTTTTGGTGGCTTTGTTGCATTTTCAATTTTGTAATCAAGATATTCAAGTAATGACTCATCCACTACACCGATAAAAAAAAGAAAGAAAACTCTGTGTCACCGGTCTCAAGGATTAGTAGTGAATATGAGTTTCAACAAGCTCTCGTTGTTTCCTTAAATTTCCATGCAGAGCAGTGGACGTCATCAGGGATAATTGTTCCATACAGTCATCCCTGACTACTGGTTATACAGACCAGTGATTTAATATCTAATCAATGGGAATGAATTATGAGCTCTTGTCAGCCCTATTATCAATACAGACTTGACCATTACGCTTTTAATTAATCCCAAGCACAACATATTGGAGAGCTGTCCCAGATGTCACCGTGTATAACTCTGGATAATAGAATGAAATGGCTTTACATATGTCACATTCTGAATTTGAAATCATATTGGAAAGTGAGTGTCATTGGCCCGAGAGCAGGGTTTGTACAACTTATCAAGTGATTAGGGCAATCTCTTTATTCAACTCTAGTTTCCATGGAGACGTGGCTTGATTTGACGAACACAATATGTGTGTGTGTGTGTGTGTGTGTGTGCGCGCACGCTCTTTATTTTAGCAGGAAAGAGATATAACTGGAAGTAAACCACAAAACCCTTTCTTAGTGTAAAATGCACATACTCTACTATAAGACTATAGGATCCCAGTAACCATGGAAACCAGAAGCACATAAGGAACAAATCCATATGGTTTAATGTTAAAGGCTATCTATAATAAAATACAGGTTTGTTCATCTATTCACCAAAAACACTGTAGTTGATTGAAACTAAACACAATCTGAATCAGACACACGGTGTAACTGGCCCAAGGCAATATATACTCTCTGGAAATCCAGATGTGGTTTTAAGTGATAGAGGGCCATGCAAACAAAAAACAACTTGGAAGACTGCAGGGTGGAGATTCTACCAGAGGCAAGTCTTGTTTGATGAATAATGCAGTCATCTATGATCAAGAAAATTACAGAAATCGTTACAGAACGTGTTTGCACATGTTTCTCACGCTTGCTGTTGACATGCAAGGCTGGGTCCAAAGTGTATCTAATCTAAAATGTTGTCTATCACTATTTTCACACACGGGGAAACAAAATACTAGACGCATATCAATCCAATGCAACGCCACAATAGCCTGCAGCCTCAAAAGCTGAAACAGAGTCAACAAACACTGATCATTATCAGTTCCACAAAGGAAGCATTTATTGCAAGGCCGTCGTATTAAACTGCATTGCACGGCGGTTTCTAAAGCAAAAGTGATGTTAATTATGTCAAATTTATTTTTTATTAATTTAGTTTCTATCAGAGTTCAGCAGGAACGATGAATGAATACAAAGCCTAGAACACACCTAAAAGTAAAGCATGTTATGCCATACACACGGTAATACAGACTCTTCCTCTCTCTCACTCACACACACACACACACACACACAAACATACTGTACATACGTACGCACGTCCACCGGCTTGGCTAAAAGACTGCAAGAGAAAGAGGGTTTGGGCGACTGCCTGAGGAGCTACTAAATTCGCTTGGTCCTAATTGCACTGTCCTGCTGGGGAGAAAATGTACATCATTATAGCCATTAGTTATAATCATAGTCGATTAAGGCCAGAGCTAGAATGCACACGGGCCAGCCCATATCAACTAGCACGGGCTCATGGAGTTGCTTATGCAACCATCGCCACATGTGACGCGTGGCAACTCCTCAGCCACTTTCACACTTTCACAGGGCGATGTGACTGCCAACTTTGGTTTGTTTGCTCCCACATGGGATTGCATTGTGTGGGGAAGAAATTGTATTGTTTCATGGGACAAAGTGATTAATGACGAGGGATGATTGGTAGATGGCTGCCATGTGTCACAGGTTAATGGCCATATATGATGGATGGGGACAAAGCTGGGTCAAATTACGAAAGCGTAGCATTCCTTTGAAAGAGTGGGGCTTTGTAGCCTTCATTTCTGTCCATACTGATGGATACAACCTTAAATATATTTTGTAATATCTTTTCTTTATTTTGGTCAAGTGTTATCATCACATGCCAGCTTTAGTTGCCACAAGACAGCCTCGACTAATCTTCAGAGCACATCCTTCCTTCCTAGTACATCTATTACACTCTTCTCTCAGGGTGTACAAATTACAGCAACAGAGCAGTAGAGGTCATCTGCAGTTCAGTCTGCAATTAACTCTCTGCAATTAATTGCTGATTTCAGAAGAATAAACTGTTCTTTAAAATAAGGCGCACAGTGGAAGTTGGAAGGCTATGGTTTGATTGGCTTTCATGGTAGCTTAGGCTGAAACGGTTTGTGCATAATGGCTAACACTGTGCATTAGTATGCCTGTCGTGGACCAAGCAGTCAAGGCATGAGGTAACACGGGCTCAATGTGCAAAAAATGTGGATTATTTTCAACAAAGAGACTCAACAAATAAATAACTGAATTAAGAGTGATAGGGCCCTTAAAAGAGGTGAACAAAACATAACGCTACTGAAAAATACAGTAGTCATCTCAACTAACAGACTTGCCAGAATGAGACCTGAGGGAAACCTATATACGGGCTGATCAAACCAATAAACAAATGCAGGGGAGGACAAAATAACCCCCACCCCCCCCAGCTGACAGAGCTCATGGTACGGCAGTTGGGATAGATAAAATCAGGCTCCACCCTCAGGCCCATCTCTTGTTGGACCAGGAGGGAGAGCTCAGCAGCCAGGTATCTTATACCTGCCACGGCCATCACAATGCCATTAGGTCCATCTTTTGCATATGGGGATGAGTTTGCATTTGGCAGAAATATACTGTGGAATAAGAGGGATCTTATTGTATTATTTGTCCAGGTTGCCCATTAGTTATCCTTGACTTTGATACAAATTAATTTAGCCTTTAGCACCCAGAGACATAGCTATTCAGTATGCATTGCCTGCTACATTATGATTGCACAGTTTGTGTGCAAGCACAGGTCAGAGGTGTAGGTAAATTACAGCCTCCAGTGGCCAAATGTTACAGACCCTGGGAAAAACCTGGGTTCGATCTCGAAAAGGGGGAGGGTGACTGTCACAGTAAGGTTTGTGATCTGAAAAAGAGAATTAGGCCTCCGTGTCTTTTGGAGGGAAAAGACTTTGCCATCTCTTTACATTAAGCTCAAGGTCTGGCCTTTTTTTTTACCAGAAGAAGAAAGGACACTGTTGATTAATTTAGACAGAAAAGAGTTTGCGGCCTATGAACCATCTTGGAAAAATGACATGGAAGAAACTAATCACAGAAAATCCAGCGCCCTCAAAGACAAGAGAATAGAAATGACAGGCTAATTAGTTTGGTTCCAGCCTGGCTCAGGATAGAAAGTACTGATGCTGCGCTGTGGACCAGGGTGTAATGATGAGAGAGCTAGAGTGTGATTGCCAGTGTGGCCCTGAGACCCAGAAGTTTCGGAAGGCGTGGGAGGAAAGGCAGCCAAGCTCTCCCCCATGACTTGACAATGTTTGTTTCACCATCTGATATTTGACATAATGAGCAAAAGTGTGTGTGTGTGTGTGTGTGTGTGTGTGTGTGTGTGTGTCTGTCTGTCTGTGTGTGGGGGCTAGTAATTTCTAGAAAGCTGCGATTGGGAAGGTGGTAATAAATGGGAAAAAGAAACTGAGCGCTCCGTCTGGTGCTAGGCACTACAACTTCCCCTGTCAACAATCCCTAATCACTAGAGACAGGCCCTATTAAAGGACACGGGCTGAGATGTCCGGCCCTCACCAGAGCCCCCTCTGAGTGCAAATCATTACTCTGTGTGTGTTAAATAAAGAGAGAGCTGTGGCTCCTCTCTCTTGTCAGCACAGGTCATTAGCCAGTGCAAATACGCGACGCTGTGACATTTTGGCTAAGAGATATGGTGTAATGTGAAAGCAAACTTAAACTTGGGCAATTAGGAAAAAAGAGAAATGTGGGAAAAGTTAATGAAAATGATCAAATAAATTCATGTTTTCCTGTTCAACAGAGAGACGCAAACCTGCTAAATGGTACTAACCTTAAGCAATAACCATTTTTCTAATACATTTGTGTTAAGGATACGGGATGTATAATCAAATTCACAGAAGGTCGAATAGCATTCATATCAAGTATAACATTTCTCAGATTGTGGTCCTGTAATCATTTAATAATATTTACGGTATGTTTTTCATAATTTGCCACAATCTTTGCAACAATTCAGTTATGGTCATTGGTGGCCATTCATTAGGACAAAAGATCTGGTTGCTAATCATACATTGCTACAGACCCTTCTAGCTACTTTCACGCTGCTCACTTTAATATTTTAGTGATAGAAATGGTGAGGCCACTTTTTTAAGAAGATAAATATTTCACTGACTACAGCATCACCAAGTTTGTCTTGGTGTTCAGATGTAAGCACAAGTGACAGCTGACAAGTCAGTCATCATGTCATGGCTAAAAAGCACAGATTACTTAAATTCATGAACAGAAATGTACCGATGACTTTCAGTGTAATGTAATGTATTTTCTGTGCGCGACATGTGCATAAGTCATGCCGTCATTTTTACGTGAGAGAAAATGGTGAAATGTGTCGTTTTGAGAGAAGGAGGCAGCGAGAAACCGACCCTGATAAAAATCAAAACTTGCTAAAACATGATTTGATTGCTTTCCCAAAGTCCTGGTTAAACTGGGATTTACAGATCTAGTAATCAGTCATTCAGGCTGTATCACACATACCCATTACTGCTTCACAGCATACTGCCGATGGCAATTGTGCAAAAAGAAATGCTGAAAGTAAAATGGAAACATTTCTCTGGAGTCTTTGATTTAATAATCATGGAAAAACACAGGGCTGGCAAACTCTTCTCAGTGACATTGTCTGTACTGAACAATGCAAAATCTTTCCTGTTAAGAGTAAAACACACTACAAACTACATAAGTATTATTACATGTAAACACTGTCAGCCTAAACATACACGGTCTCTGACATTATTCATAAGCTAAGCTGAAATATCACAAATGTATACTTGAATGAATCAATGAAGAATTGTATTTCCAAAAGGACCAAGATGGGTTTGTGTCTCTCGATGATGTTGTGTCGCTTTCTCCACTCTCGGGCAAGTCTTCCATTTAATCTGGAGAGCTTGTACTTCAGGTTAATGTGTGCTGTTGAAAGTGAGAGCTTATTGGGTTGTGTGTAAGTGGACCTGGCGACGACGATGACCAAAGCTCAGCACTGGAGACCTCTCAGACAACACGTTTGAGGCCCGACCACATGTCAACTTAAAAGCCATTAAAACAAACAGCACGGCGAGAGATGCGGGGAGAATATCGACTTGCACTTTACTCAGGGGACGGCAGAGCTGGAGGAAATACATGACTGTCAAAGAAATCTGAGAAGGGGAGACACAGGTTGTTTTCACCACCTGGAATACTTTGGAGGGTTGGAGACGAGACGCTTGGAGAAAAATAGTAATGATAGTTTCTCCTCTGAGAGGAAAGTGCCAGCAACCTGGAAACCCCATAACAAACTCTCACACATTGAAGCCCAGAGAATTTTGTCTATTCCATTACCGAGACGCTTTACCGTCCCACACCAAATCTGCTCGTCCCTCACTCCATCCATCATATCCTTTAATTTCAGCTTTGCAGGATAAGCAATTTAGAAGGACAAAAAGGGCAGCCTGCGTTAATTCCACGAAGCTCCAAACTTTTAATTAGGACAATCCACGAAACAACAACAACATTAACAATAGAATACAAAACAATAAAAGGGTAATTATCGTGAAGCCATACTCAGGCTGCCAAGAACACCATAAAACTAATTACCAATGTCTGACAGCAGATGGTTTGGGGGTGGCAAGTAAAACTGGGAAGGTATACAGTATGTGCATCAGAGGATGTGCTTGTGCATGCGTGTAAAAAGGAGAGTTGCTGATTCCACACAGAGCCTTATTTGTAGTTCTCCTGAGTCTATGCCTTTATTGCCACAACAATGCATTTGGAGTGACAGCGAAGTAAAATGATTGACACTTTCTCTTTAGAATTCAATTAAGGCACCGGGGCTGGCAGGATGTACAGCCAGCTCTAACAAGAAACACTTTTCTTATTCTGACAGGAGATGAGACAACAGACGTTACAGAATCACAGGGCGCCTACAGGAGGGGGACACACGTGAACTTAAGCCTTCACTGACTGGCCCTGTCCAGGACGTTTTTTTTAAATTGCATTAAAATGTTTTGCAAAAAGGACTGCCTGCAGACCTGCCAGCACGAGTTCAAGTGGAGGTGAAAAGTTGAGGAAAGGTCGCCTAATGTGTAGATTAAGCAGCAGAACAAGCAAACACAGTCAGCCTAGTCAAAGCAAACAACATTTCCAGTTGACATACAACAGTTTGATGCACGCTATGTCAAACTATTAGGCTGTGTCCTCGTGACCCATGCATAACGGAGAAGCATATTTGTGTATGTCAAAGTAGACTAATAGCACATTGGCAGGTCGGCAGCCACTTTAACAAAACCAGTGTTACATTTAGTTTAATGTATCTGGAGACTGTATCTATCTTGCTTTTAAACATCTGTCTTTGCTCCTTATATGGCCATGTGCGGTCTGTCTGTAGATTGGAATAGGGCACTACTTATTGAATTTCAGGACTGATCGCTCAGACCCATTTAAAAAGGCTCAACCTGGAACATGTTGAGGACACCACTTTATATTCCTGAAAGCATCATGGCTGCATTCCAAAAGCACTGGAATAAATGTAATTAACAATTATGGTCTGCCCTGCTCGACATCTCATTATTTGAGCTTTCCTGAGTCCTCCACCTTTCCTGCCTGCATCTCTTTCTCCCTGCCACGGAAATGTTTTAAACCGGTCAAAACACACAATGACATGGGGGTGAGACAGACAGGAGTCTAAGGGAATGCTTATGTTTAAGTTCCTTTTTTGGCTTGGGCTTCAAAAAAGAACTTCCAGCAAACAAGTGGATTAGAAAATCCACTTGTGCTGCATGCTGATATTCTGACATAAAAAGAGGAGGTGGGTACGTGGTATGCACACATCAAACATGCCTGTCTGCGGCAATCCATTAGGCCCAGGTGAAGTGGCTGATGGATGATATCTCTGTCTGCCTCGGATCGCTCACATCCAGCTTAGTCTAGAGCGTGACTGGATGAGGTCTTGTAGAACTTCTCAAAGTCACAGAGTGAGCTGACTGTCTCAACTAGCTCACCTCTGTGCGCGGTGGCAGCAACATATCTTCTCTTCCCGTGTGTTACTGAAATTGCTTGAAGTTGTCGCTTAACATAATGATATGCTAGCATTTTGCATATCAAACACATTCGGCAAGCAAAAAGTGGATTCAAGCAATGTGGCATCTATGTTTAAAGACACATCTTTGCTCTCGGTTTATGTAGTTATCTTATTCATGTCTCTTCTCATTTAACAGTCAGAAATATGATGCGATAAGACAAACTGGAGGACACGACACAAGACAAAAACAGTATAGCAATTCAAGGCCTAGAAGGCTATCTACCTGAGGTATCTGCAGGCAAAGCAAAACCTTGACACTCACTTGGCGATCCATCATTAAAATCAACATTCCTCACAGTCGCCGGAAATGTGCGTCAAAGGAAAATTATGCGTGACTGATGAAACGCTTGCAAAATTACTTTTAAGTACACTACACAGAGTTTAACATGGTCACACAGAAGGCGCTCCAGCACTCCAGACAAGCTCACTCTTTTGATTTTAGAGCATTCTAACTTAAAAACTGAATTATTCAGTCTGTTATGGAAGAATGAGCTCCTTAAGTGTATGAAAGGAGTGGCTATTCAAAAGAGGTCACAAAACATGGTGTACAGAATGATTATAGAATGAGAGTTGCTCACCCCTCACAGCCCGGCATGCTGCATGAGAAAGTTTGTTGAGAGTGTAGTTTCAGAAAATGGTATCCAGTGGCAGCAACTGATGAACAATCGCCTGGTTGAGATCGTAGTGACCGTATGAAGCACTACACTAGACCCTTTAGAAACATGGCAACAGTGTACCAGCATTAAAAAAAAATCTTCTTATGACACAACACCATATTTTGTACATTTAAGGTATGCCTGCACATGAAAAGAGTTTGTTAAAAGCCTTCTATTTTTACCTGACAGGTGAGTAAAGCATTGTGGATTGTTTGTAATTCTCAAACCACTCAAAATCATCAAAGGCAGGCCTTAACCTCACTCTGATCAAAATGCAAGAACATCCCTTTTATGCACAATCTAAGCATTTGTCAAAGTGTTTGATCATTGGCATTTGGCACATTTGCTTGAATACAATATTGCTCATAAAGATGGGGGCTTAGAAAGTGACAAAAAAGGTGGTTCTGCACAATTGTTTATCTCCGACAGCCTAATGAATTTTGGAGTGCGGCTAAGGATTTGACAAAATATCATGCAACTTGTGAATGCAAAGCTCCATATTCACAAAAGATATTAACATAATGCTGAAAAAAAAATCTGATTTCACATATAGCTTATGACAACAATTGGTGTATACATATAGTTACATTTACAAATTGATTTTAATGTCAAAGGCTATTATTGTATTATTATTATTGTCAGGTTCTAGCAATGTTATCTCATTAAATCTCACTGCAGTTTAAATTATGCTTTAATGTAAAAGGTATCCTACTACTATTGCTGCTGAAGATAATAATAATGATCATATATCTCACAACTCCAGGTCCAAAATTAAAAGTTGGGTAAACAATAGCAACAATTTATTTATGGCTTTTGTAAATACAGCACTTTTTCAGCAGTTCGCCGGTGGATATAGTCAGTGATAATTCACTGTGTTAATTATTTGCACTGCCTCAGCTATTCACCATTCAGCTGCACCATATCAATGTTTACAGCTTGTCTGGATGTAAGACGTGCGGCAAGTGTGGCCCAGATAAGCAGGGAGAGGAGTATTTCTCTCTCCTTGCAACAGAAATCCCTGCTAAGAGAGAAAAAGAAGCTACACTTAGGACAAATCGATACTAGCTCTGGCCAAAGTAAAATGGATGACACGTCTGACCCGCTGAACTTGTTGGAACAAAAAGTCATCAGACCATTATCAGAGTGCTCGTGCAAGATGCCCACAACAGCAGAGAGGACAAGGACAGAACTTCAAGAGCAGCTTGTTGGGGACACACACAGTCTGTACTTGATAGTAAAGAAATGGTGCGAGCAGTCAGATAAGAGCTCTGACCTCTTAATATAATTTTATATTGCAATGTGCTTGCAAAGATAATACATGTCATTGAATTAAGAAGGCAATTGTATTGAAAAGGTGATATCAATAACGTTCATGTCAGGAGGAGAATCATTGCAAATTTGAAAGGTTCTACCCCGGAGTGAATCGTTTTGTTAGGTGACTGTGTGTTATTAGAACTTTCCTTCTGTCATATTAGGCTAATGTATTGCATTGTTGCCAGTCAAATACTTGTGTCCTAATTGATTAAAATGAGCCTGTTCATGTACCTTTTTATTACACATCCTCATTGTATTGATCAGGTGAAAATGTACAATTGCCTTGCTCTTCCATAAGAGAGGAATCACTCTGGGGAAACTGTCCTATAATTAAGAACCTGCCCAAAACCATTAAACAGCTCAGTAGCTCAAGCCTCTTTAGCTTGGCGTGCACACCCACCAATAGTCCATTACTTTGATCTACAGGTCACAGAGGAACAAAACTCAATACGCAGGCTTAGATGGTGTTATGAGCTATATCAAGTTCAGGTGGTGTCGGTTGGAAATCCATGACTTTTCTACAGTATATCAGCTGTAATTTCTCAATACGATGGAGAAAGGAGATAAGAATAGCTTAAGGCTGTCACAGTGCATCAATTCAGTAATACAGCTGAGCGGCTCGATGGTGACAGAATAAATGAATAGGAAGCCCCGACTCCAAACAGCTCCATCTAAATCCCCATAAAAAGATAACTGCATTTCACCACATTTGAATTTCAGTGAGGTATTTGCTGATGGTGTGCCATACTTCAAGCGATAAACTGAGGTTCGTGAAGAGCGAGGACAAATTGGCAGAGATCTAAATGCCATACAAAAGTTTCATCATCAACTTTAACCATGAGTGTACGGCACAGAGCCAGGACCTACAGTACTACGCTGAGATAGTATCTAAAAATATCAACAGATTTCTACAACGACCAGAATAAATTTTATAATACACGATGCAGCCGATTTCATCTACACCAAGATATACTCCATTTTGCAATTGTCAATTAAGCAATGAGTCAGAGATGAAAGTATTTAATTTTGTGAATTGTTATAATGACCTGCTTTCTATTGACTGAATTCAAGACCTCTCTTACATGTATTTGATCACAAATTTACAAGAAAAGGTCATTTCAGAGAGAATTACGCCCAAAAGTACCCAAACTGGAATTTTCAGCGTTGTGCAGTTAAGTGAGAGTGAGACTCTCTTTACATGCTTACCACACACCTCTCTCTGACAGAGCTGCTTATTGCCTGTCAATCACACATGCACAGCTCAGTTTAGTTCACATATACTACATCAGGGCAGAGTGTGAATGTTTAACTTTAAATGCAGTTGTAGTGAGTCATATGTGCTCTACCGTATCATTTCCTCTAAAACGCTGCTCCACTTAACGGTGCGTGTTCACAGCTGCTACGCTGCTAGGTATTAATATGTACTGCCATGTTATGTACGCAAATGACTTGCCTGATGACGTACAAAACCTACCACTGGGTTACACTAGCATTTTGCTGATGAATGGAACCCGTTCCACCAGTGCTGCCATAAACTGTTTCTTGCCAGACACAGTCTTTTACCTTCCAGGCTGCAGCATTCATTTGTCGGTGGCATTCAGTTTCCCGTGAAAACACGTTTGAGATGCTGGACGGTCATGTTTAGAGTTCTGCAAATGTGTGCTTTGGGAGTCTGCATCTGGACAACAAATACCTGAAAGCCTGGCTTTGTTTCAACAGCCATTACTAAAGCACACTCCAGCTCCACCTGTCTGTCTAGGATGTATTTTGTCTAATGTCTAAACCTTCCTATAGCTTATGATTTCACATAATTTTGTTGTGTGTTGTGGTCAATATTATAATAGTGTAATTATTCTGTATATTAGGATAAGTCTTTAGTGTATAATTCAATTATTTGATTCAAATTTCAGTTGAGTTACATGAAAAGGACTCATCAAATAAAAGAGGAAGCACAAATGTTAACAAAAATCTTTTTAGTGACTTATCATACCTACTAATTATTCAGCTTGTCTCATATTTTTTTACTTTGAACTGAAAGAGACTGAGAGTAAGAACTGATTTGGTGAGAGGTAAAAGCTTACAATGAAACACAAAAGAAACCTTAGCCAAAAGAGTTTTCAATCTACTTCCTCGGATTGGCCGTCGTTTCAAAGTGTTGTGCTTTCACAAGCAGTGAGATTGAACAAAGACTGCATCCTTGTACAAGGTTGTACAATCCTGATCGAAGTGTATTTTAATTACAGAAAATTCACAAAATGCCACTGAATATCACTCTTTTTTGAGATACCGTGCTAACAAATAAACAGACCATGGAATGGGACTGAAAACATTATGTCCTTAGTGGGGGTAATAAGAACAACACAAAGAAAATATATTGGCAGAATGCAGAGTTTCTGTATATACAACCTGACAAGAGTGCCAGGGGGCCAGAAGTAATGATTGAGTAGTATAATTTGGGCTAATGTTTTTAAAGGAGAAATCCTGCACAGTGTTGTAACTATCTTTGACTACTGTGGTTTACGCCAACCTGCTGTCTGATTAACCCTTGATTTCAGTGTTGTTACAGCAAATTTACCGTGAAATTGCTCAAGATTTAAGAAAAAAGTCTAAAATGTATTGTTCAAAACATACAAGCAACCTCTGAGCGCTTCCTCTCTAATGACGAGCGAAGTGACACTCCAGCGTGTCCGAGCTGATTATGGCCCAATAAAAGAACAGTATTTGAGTCGTTTGTCACATTGTACTCAATTAAACATAAAATTGACAGACTTCAAGATATTCAAAAGTGACACAATTACAGTAATTACAGTAATTATAGTGCCATAAGAGTGAATCATAAATCTACCAGAGAAATACCTATGACATTGTATCATTACATTTCTTCAGTGTTCTATAATAGCATAGAATAGAGGAATTGACATTATGGACCGTGGCCACAAAAAGTTAGTTTGTGGCCAACAAATAGTCCATATAGGTGTTAAGTGTTATCCCTATACTGGATATACTTTGCCCTCGCCAAAGCAATGTTCCAGTTCTACAAGCATCCCAAATCCAAACCAAACGACTGTGAGAGACTGTACCATATGTTTACAGGTTACAATAACTTTGGATTTTTCAATTTAAATAAATCATTATAAAAATATGTCTTTTCAAGTGAATATGTTAAGTTGCTTTAAATGGCATTTTCGGAATTGTTTTTACATTTTAGATGTGGGCCACCAAAAATGTATTTTGGCCACAAAATGTAGGGGCTTGGTGGCCCGTCGGACCAGTGCTTGAAAATACTAGTGTTTATCCCTGGAATATTCTCAAACATCATTTCATCTGGCTGAGAGATCTACATGCAATATGTGTACTGAAACTCCTTTAATGTGTTCAGAAATTGGTTTTCCTCTTTCCCACAGATAAGCTCAAGTGATTTGTCTCTGTAATTACCACCTTAATTCTTCGGCAGCAGTCTGACAATCCTCCTCAGCCTCTTGCACAGCAGTACCATTATAATATCTGATTTCACTGGTTTTAACACGCAGGTACAGTAAGTGGTAAATGATGCAGGGTTAGTCTCCCTACAGAGAGGAATGCCCTGACTATAGCAATGAATTCACGAAAAAACCCTTGTGAGCTAATTATGTTATATTCAGGGTAAATTCATCTAAATCAATCAGCACAAAAACAATAGCATCTAAGGCACAATTTCCGCTCTGTGTCCCATTCTTTCCCTGGGTAAAGAAAAAACTAAATATCTGCCTTTTTAGTGTTGTTGACAATTTTTGCACAAAAATAAATGGAGTCCAGAGTATTCCCATTTTATCCCCTGGCTACTAAATGTTAAATATCTGTAAAGTGCTGCTCCACCACCACTTTGATGAGACAGAAAACTTCTTTGTTTTAAAAAGTGGGAACCTTTATTTTCTAGAAAATCAGGTCTTGATTGAATGTGTCGTCTTTCAGGAAATGTAACCATATCATGTATTAGGTGAATAGATTTCCCATGTCAGGTGAACAACAATTTCCTTTTCCCTCTAGATCGCAGCTGTCATTGCATGTGACAACAGTGCCGGCACCCACATTTTAGTCTGGGAACATAGTTTAATGTAACACCTTATTCAGTGCTGCTCAGTGACAGTTTGACACCAATATATGCTTTGATTTTCTTATCAAAAAGTCCTTTTCTACAATCAGCCTCTTGTTTTTGTTTTCCCATATTACGATGACTTTGACAAGGATCCAAAATTAGGCATCAAAATGCTTTGCTGCTCCTTTGAATAAGCCGCATATACCCACTGAGTGCAATAGGCAGTGGTGGTGTACAGTACAGTATGTCGCTTTTATCCAAGGATGACCAGTCCATTCCTTTTAAATCTAATCCCTTCCAAAGTACTGTGATGTTTTATTAACCCTAGTCAACTATTTGCGAAAACTGTATTTTAAAGATAATCTTTACTCAGAGAAATTAGAGGCCATAATTCCCAGCGCAGCACAAAAATGAAAGCCAGGGATCAAATGCAAAACTCTACTGATTTGTTAATTAGCTCCTTCTTGCTCTTAGTTGTCTTTCGGGTGTAATGAGGATAATGTTCAGCGTGAGAACAGAAGAAAGGCATTTTCATAACATCTTTAATTGGGAAATGCTTCAAAATACCACTGCTGTTCTGTGTTAGTCACCTTGGTGTTAGAAATATATCATGTTTTATGTTGGGCTATGTTTTCATCATTGCTGCCATGATATTAGAGATCCCACGAGTCTTTAAATATATTTTATACACATGATTGTGTTTTTCATCTCTTTTACAGTTCTGAGGTGTCAAGTGACTATATAATTTGTTACTGAAAAGGTTACCGTGTTAAATTTATTCTCATGGTTATGTCAAATATAGTCAACAAACATTCAATGTCTTCAGTGCCACTGAGACCAAACTATTACTGGCACGTCACAAAAAGATGTAACTGACGCACCTCTGACTGTCATATTACTTCAGTGATTCAACAACATGGACAGCGACAATGGTGACAGAATATACACCAATCAGCCATAACATTATGACAGCATGGGCACCCAACAAACTGTGATGCTCTGTGTGTTCTGACACCTTTCTATCAGAACCAGCATGAACTTGTTCAGCAATTTGAGCTACAGTAGCTCTTCTGTTGGATCGGACCACACAGGCCAGCCCACGCGCATAAATGAGCCTTGGCCATCCATGACCCTGTCGCTGGTTCACCGGTTTTCCTTTCTTGGACCACTTTTGGTGGGAACAACATGTGTGATGCATGAATTTACCTACAGCAAAGCAGTAGGCTTTGTTGGCAATGTTGCCAGTTGGAAAAATTAAACTACTCACCATTAGCATAAGTGAAGAATGCGGGGGTCAGTGTAGAAATGTCTCAGGATAAATATCCTTCCAGTCATTAGTGCACTGTTAATGTAACGTTAAATGTATCTTTCCAAGGCCGGCTAGGCCCTCATTTAGGCCACTACTGCGCATTCCCAGTGTGAAGTATGGTACGTCAATGTTCAGTCAAAATGTTCTTCAGTGTAGAAAATATTGATATATTTCTCATTTCAATGAGCTTTAGACAGTTTTTGAATAACGTTACAGTGCAGACTGGTTCCACTGACGCAGGGGAAATAGTCTCTGCCTTGAACTATTTCTATCTTTATACCGTGCACTCACAAATACGCGCATTTTACTTTTGTATAAAAGGAATGGATAGCACTGTAAATAGACTTGGTTTGGTGTCTCAGTTCCGGGGCCAACCGTGGCAGGCAGCACTCCTCCTCCTGGCAGATCAGACGACGTATATCGCAGGGATGGAGAATGGGCTATGGCAAGCGACTTTTGATCCCAATGGCTTGTCATACTGGGCTGACAGGTCGCTTCAGACCAGCGCCAACCGGCGAGGCCATAGCTTTGCGGGCAAAGATGTCAATCTGAACTTTGCTGAATTTCTACGTGTCTTGCACTTGCATTGGCCACAACTTATCCTTAACCTACTGAAGCACATGGTTTCCCTAATACTGGTGTCAGGACAAAACCATCTTCTAATGTCTACTTTGAAAGTTCACGATAGCTAACTCAGTTGACACGTGTTACAATAATTATCATCCCAGTGGGCAAAATCCGTACAAACTAAATTTCCACTCTGTCGGTCTACTCCAGAAAATGAATGAATGAATTTAATAAATACTTGTGCAATTTTTGTTTATTTTACAAAAGAACAACACTTGTGTTAATCCAACATTTAAAAACAAAGGAGACTCCCTTGTTTCTGAAGAATCTATGCTGGGTTGTATTACTGTACTTTGACTGCTTATGTACAGCACTCCCCTGCTGTCTTCACACTGAGCTAAAACACATGTGACAGTTAGCAGGGGTAATGCCAGGTCAGGGAGGCTGTGTCACTGCCGGTCCAAGGAATTTTCAGTAAAGGCACTCAGGCCAAGGCCTTTGGAGATATCTCTGGGTGGAACTGAAGTACTGCCAACACCACAGTGAAATCTCACAATCACTGAAGTAGTTTCAGGCGAAACATGAGTGAAAACTCAAAGTCGGGCTGGGTGGTTTTTGAATGTGTTTTATTTATTCAGCCTATCTGACTAAGATTACTTCAGACCTTTTTGTTTTACTACATATTCTCAATAGCTCCACTATTTCAAGGAAGTACAAGGTGATGTGAGACTGATATCAACTGTTGACAGCTGGAGCTTGTGAGTATAAGAACAACAGAATAGTAAACACATGCTGGAAAAAGAATGCGCTCATAGTATCGCTAGTTATATGCTTTTCTTCAACTTCCACTCTATTGTAGTGCAAGTGGTCATTTCAACTTTTCGTATTATATTCATGGACGGGATCTCAAGGCGCAGTCGGGGGGAGGAGAGTGTCCGGTTTGGTGACCTCAGAATTGCGTCTCTGCTTTTTGCTGATGATGTAGTTCTGTTGGCCTCACCGGTGGATTGCCCGCTTTGGGTTGGAAGCGAGTTTTTGCCCCAGACGAAGGACTCGGGGTCTTGTTCATGAGTGAGGGTAAAATGGAGCGTGAGGTGGACAGGTGGATTGGTGCAGACCGTCGTGGTGAAGAAGGAGCTGAGCCAGAAGGCAAAGCTCTCAATTTACCAGTCGATCTATGTTCCAACCCTCACCTATGGTCATGAGCTTTGGGTAGTGACCAAAAGAAGGAGATCGCGGATACAAGTTTTAGAAATTAGTTTCCTCCGAAGGATTGCCGGGCTCACCCTTAGAGACAGGGTAAGGAGCTTGGACTTCCGGAGGGGAACTCGAAGTAGAGCCGCTGCTCCTTCGCATCGAAAAGAGCTAATTGAGGTGGTTCAGGCACCTGATAAGGATGCCTCCTAGACGCCTCCCTTTAGAGGTTTTCCGGGCACGTCCAACTGGTAAGAGCCCATGGGGGTCGACCCAGAACACTCTGGGGGGATCATATATCTCAACTGGCCTGGGAACGCCTTGGTATCTCCCAGGAGGAGCTGGAAAGTGTTACTGGGGAGAGGGACGTCTGGATAACCCTGCTTAGCCTGTTGCCACCACAACCCGGCCTCGGATAAGCGGAGGAAAATGGATGGATGGATGGATCTACACAAAAGGGAATGGAAAATGTTGTTATTGATAGTTGACCTGTGAACTCTGAGTGCAACTATCATTGTCCCCCAGTGAACAGCAGTGTGCCATCTTAGGGCAGCCCTATAGGCTAAAAGAGGCCAAGCATGGGGCCGCCTAATTTCTCTATTTTACCAAGGGAGCTGCAGAAACAAATGTCAGCTGGTCAGCTTTACACAATTGAGATTAAGCAATCGCATTCAAAAACAAACATTTGAATTATTTCTCACTTTCTGATTAAGCTTTATTGAAGGCTACATGAAGGTGCAAGACACATGTTCACAACATAAACAGGCCTAGTAGACCAAGAAAATCGCTTGTGTGCCTTTCAATTATGCTTTTATAATTTCTCCTTCCGTTGACCACATGTAATTGTAAAAATATGGAGAGATGCTATAATAGAGGTCCCTCAGCAAATCAGGGGTGCTTATTGGATGCAATGATGTTAGCTGCAAAAACAGTATGCAAATGCATCAGGTAATTTGTTATTGTGCCAGCATTAGAGCTATCCCATTTAACAGAGCAGTGGGGAGGAGCAAAACAAGAAACAACCGCAGACTGGACAGGATCATCAGCAGATCAGCATGATGTTGATAGCATCGCCGCCACATTTGCACTAACAAGCATATATATCCATTTGTTTATAAAATGCGGAAACCTTGTTATTCTTGCTGCAACCCCGAAACCCATACATTTCAAAAGTTAAGAGGAAGTGGACCCATACTGCAGACAGCTAATTTTTCAATTTGCATCATGTGTCTCATGTGTGGCTGTAGACGTTAAATAACATTTATTTTTTGATGAAATGCTGGTTAATGGAGATTAGAAGCAGACAGAAATGGGTACAAATCTGTGAATTTCAAGACAGAATTCAAAGAACTATGAATGAAATAAGATGTGGCATTTTACTAATGTCGAGTATCTTATAATTCAACCAAGAATATGCTACTGGAACTAGCCTATGCGGTTTTTCTTTTCGACTGCACAGCATTTGCAGATGTTAACCCCACTGGATATTTATCTGTTCAGCCCGAAACAGCTTTGTTTGCCACTGAAAAAAGAAAATCAGTCGTTAAGCCCAAATGCTCAACATCAACGGATCAACTCAAATAATTTTTGATATGACTGAGGAGCTCTGTAACAATACACAGACAGCAAGATGTTTCCACTGTGTTGGCAGGATTAATAGTAATCATAAACATGAGTATGGCCCATGAAGGACACTGGTAGGAGAAGCCTGTTTAACATCACATAAGTATTCACATAAGAAATCTAATTAGCTATTATAGGATAACAAAATTTTTTCCTACTTTGCATGCAGTGAGATGTCACACTGTCCTTTCAAATTGTAAAGTGGGAATACAAATTAAATTAACATCATAATATTGCAAGGACAATTTGCAGCATCCTATTCATAGCATTTGTTATTTTTACCCAGTGACGGCTGAACACATCTGAGGTGTGTGATGTGGTTGAGAAGTAGACGAGACACATTAATGCATGACATAGAATAAAGCAGGGTTTTTGCGAAAGACTTTGCAAATCTTCAGCCACATTCCTGGCCTATTTTTCCTTAACTCCCAGTGAAGGTTAGGAAAGAACAACAAAGGTGTCCAGCTTTTCGGCTCAAAGAGCCAGCAAACTTGCTTCTCTGCCCGTGTGACTAAGAGGCATCATCTCATCAGTGTACTTCAACAGTAAATCGTAAAAACCAGCTTTCAAAAATACTAAGGAGATTAAGGATCATAAACATCATGCCTTTTGAAAACAGTAATTTTAATCCTGCAATACAGCTTGTAACAAGGTGATTCACAGCATAGAGAACAACGGCACTTTAATTGAATACAATTGAACAGCATAAGACAAGCCAAAAATACATTTTAATTAAATGCACTTAATTAAATTCAGATGGTAAATTTCAGCATAGGAGCAAAAGCTTTAAAAAAATGAAACCATGAGTGGAGAACAACAACAGCAAGAGAACCACCAAGAAAAACACAGATTTGAGTGATCAATAAAATACATGTACTATGTGGAGGTTTTCATCTGAGCTTCTTAAAAGCTGGCATTAAATAGAGAAGACCATAGGTTCCACATAGAGGGTCAATAAGTATGAAAGCACAGGCACCTTTAGTTACTTTCCTAGATCAGGAATTATTCTGGGAAGCAAAAAATTGCTCAAAAATAACATGCAGGTAATGCATTAAGTGGTAACTCTTAGTTGGGTTCCACCTCTTCTCTGCCACCATATTTTGTGATTCCACCATGATGCCATGGGAAGCCTGAACGTTAGATTTGTTTCAGGTTTGTGCTGTGGATCTGGAGGTTTTAACAGCACAGGAGCCTTTAGCTTTGATCTGATTATTTCTGTGTGACATAAAGGCACTCTGAGTTGGTTTAAAAATGTGTTTTTAGATTTCAAAAGCATGTGGCACAAAAAAGCTGGAAAAATATAACTGAAAACGGCAGCGGCGAAATGGGAAATCATGTGGTGAGCAGTGAGCAGTGCAAAAAAATCGCTTGGCTACACCGGCTCTTCCTCTCAGTGCTTGAACAGCGTACAGCTTGTCAGGAGTGAACAGTCTCATCTGCTGCCTGCCTCTCTCCACCTCACTGCCACCTTGTTTAGCCTGATCCGCCAATCTTCCGTGAGCTAATGCAAGATGACACTTTGTCACCAGAATCCTAAACTCGACCCACAATACAATTTGTCATCCCATTCAGGAGTCCATGACATTCATAAGAGCTTTTCTGTCAGTATCAATTTCAGTCTTATTTTAAGGGGTCTGAGCCCTGGCATTCTCACCAACAGATGCTCAAATTGTGTCCCCAAGGTTCAATGCCATTGAGTACCCCTGACTAACAGCTGGTCATATCCATAACACAATATCTATTTCCTCTGCATGTTTAGGTTTGTCCCTGATTAAAACAGTCATTTTGAAACAAATAAACGGAACAAAAAACCCTTATGGGATTACAGTAATGCATATACATCAACACATGCAATTATAATTACATATTGATTCCCTCTGCATGTATTTTTTTCTGACCTATGAAACTGAAACTTTCTAACAGCAACCTCCAATCAAGGTAACGCCTGTCTAATTTGGCCCTGAAGGCAGAACTGAAATACAGGCGTAATGATGCATTTATGAGAAGTAATTTCTGACCCTCAATGAAACACAGTAAATTAGGCACCAGGGCATTAACATTTCAGCTCTTGACCTAGCCACCATTAAACTAACATTTACATTAGCGTTCTCTGTATAGTGCGAGAAATGTGAAAAAGGTTGATGTAACCTTTTCATGAGTAAATGAGTCTTAATGTATTGGGTGCAATGCTCAGTTAACCTACTCAGGTTACATCACATCTAATATATCTACAGTGTGCAATCTGCCTGCATTAGAAAAGCAAAGTAATGAAGTGAACACTGAACCTAATTAAAAGTTGACTAAGATCTGCGTGTCAAAAGTTCAGCAATCTGTCTTACTGTAAACTGGGCCTTGACACACGAAATTAACCTTGTCAAGTTGGATTAGGTTAAAAAACACTTGTGGCGAATACAGAAACACACATATAAGCAACTCCTCAATGAAACCCAAGTGACTTTAAAAAGGTGAAGCTGTTGCCCTCCGTAAGTTACTGCTTCCCACAGTGAGGCCTGGCAAAGTGATTCTTTTTTCCTATTTTTAGACCAGTTTCCTATGTATTTATTCCTTTATTTCCTTTTAATGTAGAAGGCAGACAGCAGCTCTGCCAACAGAAATACTATGTCAGCAACTTGATTGCATTTACATGGTAGAGTGAAGCCAAAGCTGGAGCACATTAGAGAGCTAAGCCATGGGTACCGCTGAAATAACAGGCATTTCAAGAAACACCACGTGAGGAAAGTTCTCAACATCAACACCTCTGACATTTTGTTTCTTAACATAACCCTGAAATGGTCAATTCAGCTCAATGTTTCAATTCAAATAACTTTATTGCCATGAACAAAAAACACGATGCTGCCAAATTAAATTAAATTGAAATTATCACTTCTCACCATGTTTGTTTTACACTGTATCTTTTCACCATCTTTGCACATTATATATCCTAAAAATAATGTAACAGGATGATGAGAACTGTTTGCTGCAGCAGATGGTCTGTATTATCAACTAAATCCTCAAGGGAAAATTCCCATGTTGGATACTTTTATACAGTAGATATTCAATTGTAGTGTTCAGGAATAGTTTGGCTTGTAATTTAGAAGTGCTGTGAATACAGGATTAGTACTGCAGCCTAGCCATTGAGGCCGTAAGACTGGACTAAAACAGGTGCAGGTCATAAAACCAAAACTGCAAGCTGAAATATGCTAAAACTCTTACTTAACTCTCTGCAGAGCTGAGGGGAACTGTTGGGCCAGTCTGTGTTACTGTCTGTGGGTACCAAGGGCGTAGCTTTTGTTTCAACATTCACATCGATGACAAATGAATTCATTGTAATTAATTTATAAACCCCTGGACTTTAATAGCTCATATGTGTTTCTTCTTCTTTCCGTTTTATGGCAGATTGCAACCATTGCTGCTGAGTTTGCATACTGCCACCACCAGGCATTGTTGCATCTATGAGTCACGTTCTAGCGGTTTGTCAAAATAAAAGTCATCTGCTACTTTCATGTTTTTATTGGGGGGAAACAAAATGCATGTGTTCTAAACACTGAAGTAGTCATGTCCCCTTCGTCCTCCCTGAAATCTACGAATATGGTGGCTACTGCAAGACATTTTTGCAATGTAAGTCATACTGTATTTTATCATTTGACATGCCTTGTGGCCCCATACTGCTCTGATAGACAGAACATGTATTGCTGTAAGGTCTGGTTTTAGCTTGTCTTTGCAGTGTGCTCCAGGAACGCAAATCTGTCCAATACAATATAATAATATCTCCAAAATTAAACAAATCCAAGTTCATAAAAACACCAGTGGGCCATGAACGTCTAAATCAAACAATAAAAACCCAATTTAAATTGTGAGTTTGGATCATAGCACTGTGAATATAACAGTTGTGTGAGGCTGATTCATTTAATACCCCCTTCTCTCTGGCTCCAGAGTCCCGCTGACACAGCAGCTGTGAGCAATACGTACACGCGTGGGCGTGTGTGTATGTCTATGTGAGTGCACTTCTGCTCGTGTGTGTGTGTGTGTGTGTGTGTGTGTGTGTGTGTGCGTGTGTGTGTGTGTGTGTGTGTGCGTGTGTGTGTGTGTGTGTGTGCGCGCCTGTGCAGGTGGTAAGAGGGAGGGACAGCAATGCCTGTGAGCTGAATAACAAATCTAGCATACTGCACACCTGAGGAGCTGTCACTGTCATAATCAGCCGTTTATAATGCATGGCAGAAGGGGGACATGAGTCGAGAGGAGGAAACGAGGACACAGTTGGTATCAAAGCTCTGTCTGTATTGTATCCTTTTCTTCTTATCCTCTTTACAGATGCAGAATTGAAAGGGTGATGGTATTCTTTTTTAAATTTTCACTCTCTGCTCACATTTCCTTCAAGTTAGTGCTCTGCGCTCTCTCTCATCCGCTGAGTCACAGTTGTCGCATATGGGAAGCTGGATAGCTAGCTTTACTTCCTCTCTGCCTTCCTCTTGCCTCCTTCTTCACACCCCGTCTGGCCCAGCAGGTTTGTGTCCAGACACCTCCTCTAGAGAGCTCAAGGTGACACACGGTTGCTCAGGCACAGATGAGTGGCTGTGTCCTTGGGCCTCTTGACGACCTCCAGTTGCCCCTTCACTTCACGCCGCTCTACAACCGTACTAGAGTCCATGCGCAGTGGGTGCAAACACCCCCCCAGAGCCTTTTGTTGTTTCATTGCGACGCTAATCTAGGGTTCTACTGTGAGGGCAACAAGAGCGGCAGGTTGACTCACTTCCAGCTCACTGACACAATCATTCACTGCTTGTATGGGGAGTTCTGGAGTGGGTGTGTGTGTGTTTAGCTGGAACAGTGCCTGTTAGACAGCCTGGCTGATATTTTTCTGCAGGGTCAGCAGCGACTTGGCCAAGCCAGCATCATGGAGGAGTAAATCAATGGAACCCAATTAGACACCAAGAAAGGTGAGAGAGGAATTGAACAGCTAAAAAAGCACAGGCTGAGACACAAAGTGATCCTTGAGACTTTTTTGTGAACATTCCTGAGAGTAAATCAAACATCTTTGTCGCGACACATGCGAAAGCACGCTTTTTGTTTAACAGTGCAACAGCCGATGTTAAAAAACGACATATCTGAAGACAGCTTCTCGCACGATTTGTGGGCCTTTCGAAAGTATTGTGTGGGACATGCTTTATGTGTTCAAGTGTATGCATCATTTGGCTTCACTTTTGACCCAATAAATCTCTATGACTGGGAGGAGCTTTGGATGTCACAGTTCTCATGAACAAACATTGGCAGGCACCTGAAATACTTTACCTAAAACCTATTCTTAGTTAGTTAGTCTTACCGAATTCCCCAGTGGATGAAGAGAGCAGTCATGTGTCTGTGTGGAGGGCGAGAGTAAAGGCAATATGTCTCATGATCACCTCCTGGGTGAGCCAAATGAGGCACCCTTTGCTCTGAGCAACCTGCCACTAACATCTGCTGCTTTGGCAGCAAATGCCCTTGTAAGTTGTATAACTCCTGTCTGCTTATTGGTTTGAATCATTGTCTATGCCACGCGGGTGAAAACCCCAAATAAAATGTGCACTACTTCCAAATAACCCAGCTTTTCTTAATTTAAATCATTAATATTACGGCATGCAGGACCTTGCTATACTGAAAGTGATGGCAAGTCAACAGTGGAAAGTCCATCACTGTGGAGCAACACAAACAGCATCACGACGGCAAAAATGCACTTTAAATGTTCCATATTGTTGCTATGCAGGTGGAGGGGGGGGGGTGTTCCATCAATTATCTGATTCAGATTTTTATTTTTTAAAGCAGCAATTTTATTCTGAATTAATGAAAGAACAGCATCTTAAGCATTTGATAACCTGCTGACTGATAATGAGCTGTGGAGATAGCACCAGATAATAATCCTGTTCCCACTGACAGGGAGAAAATAGATACTAATACCCACAGGAACGTGTGCAGCAATCGGTACTATGGCAATTACCATGAATTAGGATCATATTTGAATCTCATTAGAACACAGTATACTGTGTCAACTCAACAATACTGTAAAAAAAACAATGTTCTTAGTTGTCTGTTAGAAGGTTTTTCATCTACAATATTACATATGTTTGAGATAAACTGGCTATATGCCTCCAAGGAATCTCCTGGTATATATGGTGGCCTGTTAACTAGCGTGCCATTTATCATGCTTTTCATTGCTATTTTAATTCTTTTAATCAACACATTGTACGTCTTTATCCAAGCTGACAAACTCCGAAAGCAAGCCAGCCCTTCGCCACCTTTTTGAGCCACAGTAGTTATTAACACATTTTTGTAATCAGGCTTCTCCGCCACTTGCATGAGAGCAATCTAATATATGTGAAAACGAAACTTTCCCCACTGAACACATCAAGATCACCAAAAAGAAATCAAGCATTTATTGAAGTGACCTCTACTCTTATTACCTGTGTGATTACAAAAAACAGTGTCTCATTCCCTGACTGCATCCAAAATTAAGCTCGTGATAAGGAGGCCCAGTGTGAGGCAGAGGGAGGCTCACGGGTGAATCAGCAGCAGCAGCAGCAGCCTTCATATAAATCCATCCTGGCCCCTGTGCTCAGATAGGCTGTTGGTCCACTCCTAAATCAGACAGGCCAGGCTGTCATGACCAGAGACCTTGTCTTCTTGCAGATCAATAGTGATAAGGTGAAATAAATTTTGAGCTGCAAATACCGAAGACACCAGAGAGGCACTCAGGTTGCAAGGAGCTCCAAAGGCATACGGCATTGCTGAATGTTGTGGTGGGAATATTGTACACTGGAAGCTGTGACGATGATTTGTTCGACTTTGCTCACACTGGTAACAGCAAGGGGAGACAATTGTGATGTGTCACTGTGAAAATGATGGTCACCCTTCATGGGATGAGCTTGTCATTGAGGTGATGTTGTCTTGTGGTGCACATTATGGTTTTGCGGCACTTGTTTGATGTAATGTTGAATATGGCTGCGCACTGATTCAAACCATGTGACTCATGATAAAAAGCCATTCTAAATAACTCTGCATAATTGTGTATGTGCAAGTGTGTGTGTGTGTGTGTGTGTGCAAGCACTTGACTGACTAACCTGTCGTATATAGAAGATAAAGCTATTTATTAAAGAAAAACTTTCCAGTTTCGCTCTGAAAACTCAGATAACATCACAGCCATTATTATTTTCTCATTCAATGCTGGAGAGAGGAATAGAAACTTGTTTAGTCGCTTTTGTCTTGTTGTGTCTTTAGAGTCATAAGGATCTGTACGGTTAACATTTTAAGCCACACTAGCAGCTTGACTTATGGATGACAAAATTGGTCCGTCACCACTTTGGTCCAGACTGACGTACCTCAACAACTATTGGATTGATTGCCATGAAAGCTTGTACAGACATTCATGGCCCCCAGATGATGTATTCTAATGACCTTGATGATTTCCTTACTTTTCCTCTAATGCCGTTGACATTTGTGGTTTTAAGTCAAATGCCTTGACAACGTGGATTGTCGTAAACCTTGGTACAGACATTCTTTCATCAGCCAACTTTGTGTTTAATTAGCAAATGTTAACTAAGATGGTAAACATGATCACATTGTCTTTGTAAGCATGTTAGTATACTAATATTATGTATATATATATTTAGCATATTAGTATCATAAGTACGGTACATACATGATACAACTGAAAAAAACATAATATGTTGTTTCGTTCTAGCAAATTTTGTTATTTTTATATATTTATTTACACCGTTTTGAATTGAAATCATGAACAAGAAAGAATTTACATGCAAAATAGCCTTTTGGACATGGTTTGTTTGAAAGAAAATACAGGATAACAACGAATAATTGAGACAACTGCCTTTTTGCATACATGTGCCATTACAAATCAATAGCCACACTTTTATTGCATCACTAATTAAAGATGCTTTCTTCTCTCCTTGAGTTTCTCTGGAGTTCAACACAATTTGCCTTAATCAGGCAATCAATCACTATTAGATCTGTGTGCCACACCAGCACGCAGCAGGCAGATGTGGCCTCCAGTAAAATCTACAATCCCTAAATTGGGGCAGACACACTTGTATGAGCCCTGTGACTCAATAGACATTGCAAGCGCTGCTGCCAGAGATCGCGAAGCAGAGTTTTTCCTTTATTTGTCGACAAGGGGGAGGCACCAAGCTGCTTTACTGACATGTCTTTTCACAAGAAATTACAGAGAAAACGCTCAGCGGAAATGTTCTTGCACATTTCTGTCACTGCCACTTTGCATACAGTACAATTTTATCTGATCCTGTTTTTAAGGTTACAAATTTCTAACTGTTTTTGTGGAGGATGACATGCAGTGACCTAGCTATAAAATACTTAAAGCCAGAAACAACTTCAGGTAACCAAACATGATTTTCACATGCACAGTACAGTACACAGTAGATACTTACATTTACACATACAGTGTGTGTGTGTGTGTGTGTGTGTGTGTGTGTGTGTGTGTGTGCGTGCACCCTAATGCATCCTACATGCACAACTCTATTTGGCTCCATTGTTCAAATGGCATAAAA
This sequence comes from Gadopsis marmoratus, assembly GCA_036023855.1. Classification (NCBI taxonomy): domain Eukaryota; kingdom Metazoa; phylum Chordata; class Actinopteri; order Centrarchiformes; family Percichthyidae; genus Gadopsis; species Gadopsis marmoratus. The sequence goes on from JAVQJF010129214.1 coordinate 27,063, forward strand.
GATTGAATGAGCCGATTTGGCACAAGAGGAGAATAATCAGAGCATTACTGTGGCCCTTAGAGATCCTTTATTGAATGCATAACAATGAAGCTTGATTGGAATTGATAATGGCTTTGAGGACTAGGTTGCTCCTTTCCACTCACTAATTTGTTCCAAAGCAACCTTTGACATGCATGGGATTGCCAAGGTAATAAGCCAACAGTTCAGAGGGGTCAAAATATGTGCGTGTATACAGAGGATTCAACACTGAGGCTCAGTGTCATTTGAAAATACTGCATGTGTCTGTCAATTTACATAAGCAGTCACAAATTCAAAAGAAAGAGGCTGTATGCATGTGTGTCACAGAAGTCTGTCATCTATTTATTGCCATCTGTCTAGAATAGACTGAGCTCTGAATTACAGTATGTGGGAGCAGAGGGTGAGTGGTGTGATATTCCTGTATTTACACAAAGTCAGCATGAAGAAGTGCCGCGGATGTGAAAGTGCTGCTGACCTCGTCCATTTTTCTTCCAGTGCCATCAAGGCCACCGTGCTGCAATCCTCCAAGCTGCATCCAATTGTGCAGAGTAAAAGGTGTGGAATCAAGGGCTCCTCCAGGCCACCAGCCCTCGGACACTTGCACTTATGAGAGTCAACCGCAGTGTCAGCACCACGACCAACATGCATCACACAGCTGCCTCATACTTGCCTGCAAAACAATGTTATCTGTCAACACACAGGCAGCACAGGCCAGAGAATATGTTAACCATGGACTGCACAGCGACCTTGATGGCAAGTTTCTCCTTGGATTGCACATTTTAGACCATGCCAAATTCAGGTGTATGCTGCACACAGAGTTCTCGGGGGTCGCAGATTGGTCCTATGAATCATGCAACATGATATTGTTTGATTGAACGCACCGAGTCCAAATTGGATTCCCACTAACGCTTCCTCCCCTCCCTGCCTAGACAAGTACTGATGAAAGATAACGGCTTCTGCATTAATCAAAGAGATGGGGCATTTTGATCCCACTCTCAATTAGATTAGATTACATAAATTTCACAATTTGTACAAAATGTGATATCAATTATCATCAGGTCATTCAGTTTGAGCTCATGCCCAGTTCTACCACAGCAAACAAAAGAAGTGCACACTGAAACTGCCTTTGGTGAAAACGTGATTTTGTCATGTTTCTTAATAGCTGTTAGGAAAACTGACTGTGGGAAACCGTGACCACAACATTCTTTCTGTAATGGGCTAAAGTACGTTTTCTTAATTTTGTTGCACTTTCCTTTTTCTTTTAATTGCATTCACTTCCACCAAAGAGCCAGTCTAATTATTTTAAAACATGGATGATCAGGCGTGCTAATCAATGACAAGAGTGTGAAGTGACATGAGTCACTTATTACAAGAGGCAAGCACTTAAAAAAAACTTTTTAGCCCTCTTTTCTTGTGTATGTGTGTGTGTGTGTGTGTGTGTGTGTGTGTGTGTGTGTGTGTGTGTGCTGACTGCAAGAGGGATGTGATAGTGCTTACTGTTTGTTTAGGATTACAACACACTCCCAGGAGCGGATGGTTTGATTTGAAGGAGGAGGGGAGCAGCATCGCTCCCCTCACATACTCACATGCACCTCTAAATGCCAATAACTTGGAAAACAACAGATTGCCCAGGAGGAGGTGAACTAAAAGGCAGCACTTGTTTATTATTTGGAGATGGAATAAGTATTTCTCTTGTCTACCAGACTGAAATATGTCTGTGTCACAGATGCAATCTATTCCATACCGCTGTCTCTTAATAGTTAATTAGGTGTCAGTTGCACAACCAAGGACGTTTAACCTTCATCAGTCTGGATCACATGAGAAGATAATGTAAGGGAATTAGTCACTGCATATTTTAGTGACAACGTGAAGAAAGCTTTACTTATGGATTCTAGACTTAAGTGTAGATGAATGGGTAGAATGCAAAATTCAAAATTCCACAGTGATAGAGTCATTTGTGAAACAGTGAGCTTATTCGGCAGCAATGAGGGAGACTGTGAGCAAAATGCGTGTGTGAGAGAGGGAGAAGGAAATCCCCCCCCCCACACACACAGATTTTGCACCAAAGCATCGACATTTAATAATCCTTAAGATCAAACGTGCAGTAAACAGCAATTATCTAAGGGCAATGTGATCAAAATCGGCCACATAATGATCAATAGAGTCTGGGCAACTCTTCATGCAGGCTGAGAGACAACTGATTGAATCCTGAATTACTAATGTCCATGACATTCAAAAAGCAATTTTCTCAGAGGAGTCTGGAGCTAATTACCATAATCCCAATGAAAATCAATATAGATATACATACAACCCAGTGCATTGTGGTCAGATACAACAAACTACCATTCGATAACGTCAACTTTAACTTCAGAATGTTACACTAAAACACGTTACACTGCTGGAATCTAAGTGTTACTTTGTTGTGTTGTTTATGTGGCTAGCGTGACCTGAACGTTATCAGGACTGCTGTGATTGCGGGCTCAGACAGAGAATGCTTTTTGCTGCAAGGTCAGTCAGTTACTTGGTGTTTGACTTGTGTTTCGTTTAGGTAGAAATGGTGATAATTTGGTGGTAAAATGGTGGTAGTTTACTGGTGGAGCTTCTTCTGGACAATTATTCTGGATTGCTATTTTCATTTCTATGTTAGGGGCCCAGTAGGTTTTCTTTTATGGGGGCCCACAATTCTGGCGACGCCCCTGGTCTCAGGTGAGTCTTATTTGAATATAATGTGCATGAGTCAGTGAAACCAGACAATGAGCAAATAAACAGGGACCTCAAACTGACCTTAAAATGTTGAAACCTACTGTAGGGCATTGTAATCTGACATTTTTTTAGAGGGTTCATTTAATTTGGGTTGGAAGGACAGTTTAGTGATATATGAGAGTCAGATTATGATTGGTTGATACTGATACAATGTAGTTTAAATCAGGATATCAAAGCCTGCTCAGCAGTTTTGCATTTACCTCACTTTGCCATAGGTATCATATCACAGCCACGTTTAAAATACTTTACAGATTCAGTATAAGCCTAATAGGCCACAGAAACATAAATAAACCATTATGTCACATAAGACCACCATTCACCATAAACGACACCGACTACCACACACTGAACACTGGGCGCCGCCAGAATTTTACAAAACAACTGCCTCCAAGGTCCGCTGTTTCAACGTCATCTTTGTCGAACCACCACAGCCACAGCAGGAGTCGTAGTGCAAATGTTAGTAGCTGCATTTACAGTATGGATAGGTAACGGGCTACATGTTAAGTTTTAATTTGAGTCTAGCTAGCTAACAAATATCACAGAAATATTTGGGAATGCAGTTATAATAAAATCTAAATAAGATCTAATTAGCTAGTCATAGCTGGTGGTCGCTCACCATCCTGTTAATACATTGCTGCTCTGTCTCAGCGACTCTGCAGTAAGTAGCTACCTGTAGCTAGCACGCTTTGCCTAGGCTACCATTACTCAGTTCGCATGGATCAGCAACTGTGCAGCGGTGGACCAGCTCCGAGTGGGAGTGTGTCAGCCGTTTGACGAACCTATCAGTCATGGGGATCGTTACCGTAAAGAGGAGGAAGCGACCCAGACTGGGCGAAACGGAGACGGCGATCGAGTGACAAAGATACAGAGTTGAGGAGCTGAAAACCCTATGAGAAAGACTGTATCTTCAGGTGCACGACCAGGGTTCCACTGGGTTTCTGCAAACACTGCAGGCCTTCTGCAGGAGGAACTGGAGAAAGGCCTCTGAGCCACACCACCATTGGCTCTAAAAACATGTTGAAGACTGTCAGCCTGTATCATTATTTAATTAGGGGGATTAAATAAATTGAGCTAATAAATAAAATAAGGAGTATATCAATAGAAACTGGCTGACACGGTTTAATACATTTATAGGTATATATATATATATATAAAGAGAGAATATGCATGTAAAAACAGACTTGGTTAAGGCAGAAGAGCATTTTTAGAATTCTGAGATTAAAGTCATAATTCTAAGATTAAAGTCAGGATTCTGAGATTAAAGTCAGGATTCTGAGAATAGAGTCGGCAGGTTAAAGTCATGATTCTAAGATTAAAGTCAGGATTCTGAGATTAAAGTCTGAACAACAAAAAAACCACGCCATAATTGTGTGAATGAACATAACAATTCTGTGTGAATACTGTCTGTCAGTTGGGATGGTGGTTAACACGGAGGACCCCGCACCGTCTCAGCACTGAAATTGGCTTTGCGACCAGCAGGGAGAGACAGTGAGATGGGCGGTTTAGACTAGTGGTTGGGGCTTTTCTTTCCTTTTTGTGTGTGTGTGCGTGCTGTTTTCGCGTTGGACTGGATGGGAGGGGAGCAGCAGCAGCAGCCTCAGTACCAGGCAGTGCTCTTCCCCACACCGCTGACTGGATAGACAGAGAAGAGAAGGCTGCTACGCGCTGCCGCCTTTGTCGTAGAGGGAACCTTTTCACCGCGGTCACACTTGAGCAAGAGGGATATTCCTTATTTTTTTTTTTTTTTTTTAATTTTTCCTTATTTCTTTTTTTTTTCTTCCTCTGCCCCCACCCCCTCACCACCACCACCACCACCACCACCTTCTTCTTCTTCTAAGACGGATTCCCAAGGTGGGGAATTAAGCAGTCACGGGCGCACCAATGTACTCACTCCACGAGGGCAGCGGTCTGTTCCTGCTGGCGGTCTTGGCAGGACTGCAGGTAACGTAGATTCAGACTTCCGCCGGACACTTTCGGTGCTCGGTCGTTCCGCGGCGACGCTTGTTTTGCCGAGTAGCGAGCCGCGGTCGAGCTGCTGGCCGCCCGGCGGACACTTTACACGGCGGGCAGTTTCGGCCGCCGCGCCGTTAAGCGTCCCCTGACCGCGTCCACGGTAAAGTGGGTGTAGCATCGGGCTGCAGTCAGCGGCTAACGGTTCTCCCCCGCTGCCGGCTCGCGAGATGCTACTAGCCGTGTGTTTTTAAAAACAAAACGCACACAAAAGGAAAAAGCCTGCGTGCGTTTAAATTGATTAAAAGTATTCAAATTCGCAATGACGTAGCCTTGTTTGGGAGTTCATACAGCTGAATGTTTCATTGTCTGGAAGTTGGGCGATACAGGCCCACATTAACCTAGTTTTCACTTGGTTATATTTAGTTTAGGTCTTTAATATTTATGTAGATTTCTGCAGCGCCCCCCCCCCCCCCATGCTAGTTATAAGCAACAATGAGAAGCAGAACTGTCAAATACAGATTATGTGTCGCCCAACTGGCCCTCATGTAACAGTGATGGGATGGTTGGTGTCCAACAATAAGGATGTGAACTGTCTTGTGCACTGGAGTGCTTCTGTGGATTTATTGTAATTTATTTATTTATTTTCTTTTATTGTTGAAAGCTCTGTCCCCTGGCCAGCAGAGAATAGCAGACAGATATGTGAATAATGCAGTTTTGCACAGCATAGGCGTCTGTGTTAACACTTCTATCTATAAATGTACATCCTGTGGTGCCATTGCTGTAAATCCCTGCTCTGCTCCTCCTCCTCCTCCCCCCCCCTTCTTCAAGCATTTTCCCATTTAAATTCCTCTGATTAAGAAAGGCAAGTGGCACGGATACCCACAATGCCCTTTTTCTCCAGCAGCACTCCTCTCGTTTTACATTCTTTTGACAGTGCATGCAAAGAAATAGGGCCAGGCCTCTGTTCCTAGGAGCTGAATCAACGCTGACGTTGTGTGATGGAGTGTATTTGGCCGTGTCTGGACACCAGAGCGTTTTCTTCAGTTCTGTTCTGTTGGGATTTTCTTTCCGTTAGTGACTTCTTTCGTTCTCGTCAAATTCGCACTTTACGGAGAGATCATAGCCTGTGATTCACACATTGTTTTTCCCTCTGCAACCTCCTCTGTTATTCCTTAAATCTTTTGTGTTCGCACCCTAAGCACAGTTTTTCCTTTCAAAAGCAGGCCAAAAAAAAAGCACTGTATTGATCACAGTGATGGCCCTGCAGTTTCTTTAGACAGTTGTTATTTCTTGTTTAGTCAGACACATTTACACGTACATGTTTATTCTAACAACAGTGGATCGTTAGCATTTACTTTTTATTCTCTTCTTCCTGTACTTCAAAGTGGAGTGTTTGTCCAGAGTAGTGTGTTGATCAGAGGGGCCGGCCGGCCGGCCAAGAGAGTTGGTCATAACCTTATCCTGTGCCTGGGCCCCTCCAGGGGGACAAATGGACCTTGTTCTTGCCTAGCCATGCTTTTTGGCTAATGCTTAACCCTTTTGGCCTCATTATCCTAATTGCAGTCCCTGCTATAAAAACAACAGATGCTTTTGTACAACTAACGTGACCAAGAGGTTTTTAGAGGCAACCGAGTGCATTTTTGAAGGTTGATTTATGACTCATTGTCCCTTCCCCCCACCATCACAGATTGCAGCAGAGGGCAGGGGCACCCCACCATGCAGGCCAGGCTTCTCTGAAGATGTATACAAGGTTATTGTGCCAGATATCACAGAGAAAGGACAGCCCCTCTTCAACGGTGAGTGGTGAAATATCCCTAGTTCTGTTCTGTGCTGGATGCTTGTTATGTCTATATTTGATTGTGTGTGTGTGTGTGTGTGTCGGCATGTGCATCAGTTGTGCACGCTTGCCTCCATGTGTTACATGTCGGGGGGGGGGTGATCAGAACAAGTCTGACACATTTAAACAATTAGCTTCGGTGTAGTTGTGTGGTATTGCAAGTCGTATAGTCTGTCTCGTAAACCAGCTCAAATGTGGTTCAACTTTATATATAACTCCTGACCATGTTTCATACATGCTGTTTTTTTCCCCTTCAAAGCAGACACAAACCCAAGCAGCGTGTTACTTTAATGCTAGATGTACATTGTGGCGAAACAGTTTGTGTTTGCAAATTGCATTATGTTGAGACGTATATTAACAGCTGGCTTTGACATTAAAAGTAGGAAAACTTTGTTGATTGCACTGGGGACACGTCTTGTTGCAATGAATAAAAATCAATTCCACACAGATTTGAATACTTATGCAACTTTAATCAAGCAAATAAATTAGCTTTTAAACATCCCGTGCCTAGTGCTGGTGCACTGGATTATTTCCCTTATCACATGCCATTATTTTGCATTTGTCATGCCCTAATGTCACTTCAGTACAGATTTAAACCATAGGCAGGAAGTATTTCTGTCTGTTTAAACACTTCTTCTTTGCCCAAAGGTTCCTGCTAGAATGAGTGGTAGAATGGTAATGGGGTCAATTGCAGTGTTACACTGCTAAGCCCACTCAATGGCAGTAATAACAACAATTTAAGTAAATGTTTGTTACAGAAATTGTCCTTCTGTGGGAAACTCAGCTGTAGTAGCTTTATATTTTATAAAGTATAACCTGGTGCAAACAAGAAAGTGAAAAATAATGATTTTTTTTTTGCAGCAGTCCATTACATTACAGCAGGCATGACCAATATTGCCTCTTTGGAGTTTAATATTGGCAAACTGAGGATGCAGCTACTGTGAAACGGTATGCTGGCCTACAGACGGTAATAAAAACTGGAATATATCACCAGTGTGCCATTAGAGAGGTGAGAGCCTTGAGGTCATTTGGACCAGAAAACATTCTCACTTGTGTTGGATTTCACAGTGTGCGCCTAAAACTTGCAGGCTGCCGTTGGTGTGAATCAGAGAGGTGGAGGGGGAGGTAGCAATGACAAGAGGAGAAAGGAGAGAGAGAAGAGAGTGCTTAGATGGGTGGGTACAGCTTTCACTGGGCTTTACCTTGTGCACAAGTTTCTGTTTGATCCTGCAGGTGATGGATTTCCCTGTGTTGGCCTGTGGATGAGCCGTGACTGGGGGTAATCAGGTTCCCTTTTGTTAGCCCCCCCCCCCGCACTACCCCCTCTCCTCTTTTCTCTACCGTCCCCTCCCCCAGCGAGTTGTTGCTCTGTAGAGATTTCCTTGACGGAGAGGGGCACTCCTGTGTCATTGTAATGCAGCAGGACTCAGCAGCGTGGGATGATGTTAATGAAACTGCATTCTCTAATGAAAAGCTCCTGTGGTGTGTTTTGGAAGACAAAGCCCCCACAGTGTGGAGAGGATGCCCAAAGTTTTTCAACTTCGCTTTCACCATGCTGGTTTGGGATATTGTTTTTGACCACGAGCAGAGGGGTTTTTTAGATTGATGCTTATATAGCCGCATGTAGCAGGCTAATGCTTCAAGTTTCCTTGCATTTCATTAACTTTGTCAATTGTGCCCTGAAAGGCCTTCAGTAATGAATGCAAAGTGCATTGAAAGCACTCAGTGAATCTAGTTGGAGTCATTTCTTTAACCATACCTGAAAGTCTGAACATGTTACAGAACAGAACTTTGTCATGTTGTAAATAACCCAGTCACATATTTGCAGTATGCATGAATTTCTCCTTAGGTTTTTGGTTGGTAGTTAGCTTATTTGAAATAGGATCTGCTTGAATGTCTGCGCAATACTACCAGTGCATTGTATAAGATGTCAGTAATATGAGTCCTTTGCTCATATTGTATTGCTTTTGACCCCAGAACATGCATCAGATGCAGTGGAGGTGAGATGTTAGATATCTTTGTCCCATCTAATTGCACTCTCTTTCTTTGTTATTGATGAAGAGAATACACATCCTGAGGTCTCTAAAACCTGGAAAAGCTGTCATTGTATGCGGCAAATTAAAGACATCCTGTGGATTTGATGATTGTGGCCAACTAGTTAACATAGCTATTTGACTGTCAGATTTAATGGCATTCCTGAGGGCGTAAACTAGACTTTAACTGTTAGTTGGCCATGTGATGCCCCATTGATTTTCAATAGATTTGTTAAAATGCATTTCTTCAAATTTGCCTGGCAGAGCAGCACAGAGAAAGGCCAGGAAGGACAATTACTGCTCTATGAGAACTCCTCTTCAATGATCCATTAAAGGGAGGTTATGCTCATTGTTTGCAGATGCAAAACCACTCGACCCTCTGGGGCCCATATGACCTTCCTTTTAAGGTTAGAATATTTGCTCTGGCCTGATATTGAGTGGCGAGAAACGGCCAAACGTAGTGATTTCTTATCAGACCATCATACAGATGAAAGCAGTCAAAGTCTTTTAACATTTGTGTTTCGGCTTATCTTGTATAGTCTCTTGATAAAATGACTTGTTTTACTAAGTTGCAATTAATTTCAGGTAGGCTGTGGCTGCGGGTGGTTTGCCCCTAGGTGTCTAATGGAATTCTGGTGGCTTAGGAGAGTTGGCACACATTGTGCAGTTTTCTTCTTCCAGATGAGGCCTTTAAAGCAGGGTTGCAAAGTGAGTCAGTGGCAGCATTATTCAGCAGAGGTTTCCCTCCCTAAAAACTGGGTTAATGAAAAGCCCAAAAGCCTAATTGGGCTTAATGCACTCTCTTATGCCGCTGTTCTGCCATCCCTACCCCCAACCATCTCTTCTGCTTTCATTTTTCTTTTCTCCACCCTGTGTTTTGCTTCTTTTTCATGACAATTATGCGAGCACAGGGGATGAAAGAGCAGCATGTCTATACTCTGTTATTTCTATAGTGCTTTAAGTGTAAGTGTGTCAAGAGGGTCCAGTGAGCTGGCTCCACAGATGAGTTGGGTGGGAGGGATTTACAGTTGACCAGTTTAATAATGTGATTGAAACAATTAGTGTCAGTGTCAGAAATGCGAACATGAACTGGAAAGCACTCTTGGTCTGTATATAGCTCAGAATTTTCAGTTAATCTATCATTATGTATAATCAGCTCTCTTCGCACTGTTTGTTTAAGGAAAACCTTTTAAACAAACCAAAGCTCACCCTTTTGACAAGAAAAACATTGTATTTGAGAAGTCCAGAATTTTACACTGACTGAACCCATTTTAATGTTGATCTGGTTCTCTGCGCTCTGTTAAGATTCTGATGGCCCTGGGTACAGCTGGGCCCACTCAGATGTGTTTAAGAGGCCCCAGTGTTTGGCGAGACGTGACCCCGCTCGACCCTATCCTGTAAACTGGGCCAAGTGCTTGGCAACATACTCCATTCTTTTTCCTGCCCACAGATTTGGGATGAGGCTGGTGGGGGGTTTCCTGGTGCGGTTTAGATGAATGAATGAAGACCAGCCAAAGGGGTCCTGACCCATTATCAGGGAGGCCGCAAATGCACGGCACCTCTACCTCATGTTGTTCTGACCTACTAAGTCAATTGTCTATCAACGGACAAAGGGAAATGCATTTCACGTTTGTTAGTGTTTTTCCTCCAACAGCATGATGGACAGTAATTAACTATTACGGCCTTTGTGGAATGGGTCAAGGACTGTAACGGTCTGTCAATTTTATATAGCTCTGTTGTTTATTGAAATATTCAGTATAGGTTGATAACTTTGAGGAATAGCCTCAAAACAGAATATCTGCTGAAGCCCACAGTGTCTGAAAAACAGTGTGCTGTTGACAACTTGGTGTACAAGGTCTGTATTGATGTCTGTGCCAATGCTGAATAATTCAATAGCCAATCATGACTTTCTTAATAATAAAATCCCTCTTCGTGATGAGGTCCACGAGCGCAGCAAAGCCATCGTGCAGCAGATGACAAAAATGAGGCACAACATGAGACACTGAACTCCTTCCTTTTTAATTGTATAGCAGCTGCTGCTGCATGCGTCACGTATTCTCTTTGTCATTGTGGGACATCTAGAGCAACTCCATGACCATCTTTCTCTTTTTGATGGGGATCAACCTCCAGCTCTTCTTCATTTTTATAAGCGACCGCAGCAGTTTCACTGTACGTTTGCTCATAAGAGCAGTCCATCGCCCCCTCTTTTTATTTATTTATTTATTTTTACTCTTTTCTGGAAGTGGATCAATTGATCTAGGGTCTTTGTTTGCAGTGATCAATATGTTGTAATGAACGCTGCGCTCCAGTTCCCAGCTAAAGCATCACTGGCGGATTGGGGTTGATTTTGTTTTATCCTTTATTGTTATCATCCTGCATAATTTATTTTCATCTCCCGTCACTGTGTTTTGTTTTGTTTTTTTCCCTGGGAGCACCATGTCCTAGATAACCACCACATATTGTGACGGCAGATTGAATTTTCACACGGTATATGGTTTTAGGAAGTAACCTTTGATGCAGTTTGCGTACAGTATAACAAGGAAGCAGAGTTGGTCGAGTGCTAGTGGCAGGGCCACCACAGCCATTTATCAGAAGATCACCGCTCCGTTGCAGTCCTAAGGCTATATAGTAAAAGTGAAATAATAATGTTAGTGTATTAAAGCAAGTGCAAGCATCTGAGGCTAATTTGTGGATGTGCATTTTTAACCTGCTGGGTGGCATGACAGGACATTTTCTTTATGTCTGACATTTTTAGGCTCTTAAGTTCTGGACCAAACCATAGGGTAGTCTGAAAATAACCCCTCTATATTTGGAGGCAGACAGGTACTTGAACAAATGCCTCAATGTAGATAAAATAGTTTGTAGGGGACTGACTTCTCATCACCTCTGTTCATATCGCTCTTATCAGCCACAGGCCCTGCCCTCTGCTATTGGCACCTCTGCCCCTTCTGACATTGGGCAGTAGTTAAGGTGTCCCTCTCACGTGCCTGTGTGACAGTGTGGGGGGTTTGTCCTTGGCATATAATTAGCTTGTTCAACCCAGATGGCTCTGGGGGGGGGGGAGGTGGTGGTGTAGAAGTGTTTGGGCGGCTCCTGGTACCACAGGCTTCTATAACTAGCTGTTGCTAAAGGCTAATTGATGTAGAGTGCCTCTATCAACACCGGATTTGACTGGAAATCAGCATTCAGACCGTGCTGTATAATCTGACTGTGACTAGTTAAATGTAGATTGTCATTTGATTTTCACAAGGTTGCGTGTAACATGGTTTGCCAAGTCAAAATGTCATTGTCTATCACGACCCACAGGGACTGGATGCAGATGTTAAAAGCAGACCTTTCACTGTATTGCTCCATGTGAAGGTTAGAGGGGTTTTATGGGTTATTTGGTTCCAGATCACACCTGGGCCCTTCCATTCGCGATGCTGTTTTTGCTAAGGTTTTTAAATGGATGTGTGTGCTTCCATCCAAAAGACTGTCAGAAGTGAAAAGATGTATTTATTCTTCTAAAACAATCCGTTCCTGTTTGCAGTTGGTCATGACATTGGAGGGAGCTGGACTCATTCCTAGAGATTTGGTATCGCGTGGCGGTCGCACTGTTTGTGATGTGTTTGTTATTTAATTTGAAGAACATCCAGGAGGTGCATACGATCACCCCACAATGTAATAAGGTCGTGTATAAATAGCTGTATTGACCTGACTTTCTACATATATGCCTCTTTATGAGTAGGCTAGTGTTATTCTTCACAAGTGAAATGTTAGAACGAGTGGGGTAAAGAAAATGCCAGCTTGCACCTAGTGGACATACATTAGCACTATGGATTGAATTGTTTACTTTTTGAGGGACTGATTTGTGGATTTCAGTGCCATTTCTCTTCTGTGGGACAGCCTTTTTTGGCTGACAGCGCAAACAACTCCATATCTCTTTCACAGATCCTGTCTCTACAAAGAAAGCTCTGTTTGCATGGTTGCCCCAGCTGTTTATTGTGCAATACCCCTGTTGAATTTTGCCCACAGTTTTTCCTCTCTGCAGTGCTCATTTTTCTCATTATGTTAAGCGAGATGAGAGTATAGCGAGCCTTGGCTTCACATTTTCCATCGGTGGGCATGTGAAGGGAGGCCACTCCCAGTCCCCACTACTCGTTAAACCTTTTGTCCGTAAGGCAATACGTTTAGCTTCATTTGGCTTCACCTTTTGTTGCTTTTAGACAAGAGTGCATTTGCCGGCTGCCCAGATGTAGATTCAACAGCAGGCAGACACGACGTCTTTGCGCGCAGGGTCAAACGGGGAAGCTAATGCTCAAATGAATATATTAATGAGAAGGTTTGAGCAAATGTAAAAGATAGGAAAAAGAAGTAGCCTTGTGACACACGCAACTCACATCCTCAAACCTACATGGATTCGCACACTATTATTCCTCTGACAACAAAAGAGAAATTCGAAGCAGGGACGCGTTAATTGACCCAGATACTGTAACCATGTTCACAAAGGCCAATATCCTGGCTGGTAAGAGGCGTCTACCTCCTGTGGGCCACGGCAACTATTGTGTTCCAGCGGCGGCTTCAATTTCAACGCACCAGCGCCTCTCGGGATGCTAGCCTCTGAGTCGCTAGGTCATATCCAGTGTCATTCTCCTTGCATCCTCCTTTTATCCAGCCCTCTATTCCCTTCCCTTCCCCCCCCCCCCCTTGCCACAAGTCATGTGAGCTTTAAGATGGCGGAGCTCCCTCGGCTCTATACAATGATTGATGTGACTTAATTGAGTAATGCAAGGACAGTATACTGTAGCATTTAGTCCTGTATTCTGCAGCGGAGTTTGTTTCTCAGAGTGACCTTGGTGGCTTCATGGCAGTCATGAGCATGATGTGCGATTTTAGTGGTGTTGGTAATATTTTTGATAGATGGCGGTCTGAGGTTGAGGATTTGTTGTGTGTCCGTGCCTATCGAGAGACAGGATATGAATAAAGCCAAGTCCCATTCACTATTGATTGATCATATCATTGGACCTGTGGGGTAACAGTTATTTATATTCGTTGCTTGTCTTACAAAATACAGAACATTACTTTTATTTATAGTAAATTAATCTTATAGTTTAATATTGATTTGATTGGTGTCTGGGAACATTGCCTGCCACCCACCTCCCCCTACCCCCTCCCAAACTGTTGGCTCATCAGATAAGCATACGGTCTGTAGCCCACCGTATTACTTGTCTCAAGTGATCTACTGTTACCAGGCCTTGCTGACACCAGTGTCTGCCATCACCACGCGGATATTATGATTGACCTGCAGCAATTTCTTGTCTCCATTTGAGTGCACACTATGGCAGTGAGCAACATATCGCTCTGCGGCCTGCGTTGTCTGAGTTTATATTATCTCTGCCTCTGTCGATATTTACTGAGGCATTAAAGAGCGTGCAGCATGTCGCCACTTTATTTCCTGTAGCAGTGCCTGCTCAGCAGGACAGGGGCTAGAGGGGGGTAGATTGTTACTGAAGGGTGTAACTGCTGCTACAAGATGAAGGTCTGCTAATTTCTCTAACACGTTGAGTCTGGCTTGCATAAAATAAACATGAGTGTTAGGCAAATGGGCACCAGTGTGTTGGCCAAGACAAATGCATATGGCGTAATCGTTAGAATGTGATTTGGATTCGAATTTCTCTGGTTGGAAATTACACTATACATTATTGTGGAGATAATTCAATGGTTCTAATATTAGTTGCCAGAAGTGGCTGTGTTCTGTGTTGTCTTGAGCGTCAACTCCATCACAAATGTCACAACAATTTGTAGACTTTTCAGTTCGGTTAACATATTAGCAAACATTTGTTTTTTTATATATAAATCTATCAAAACGTACAGCAGCATGGGCATCCCAGTAGAGTTCTCTTTCTTGCCACCTGCCAAATGAGTCAAATATTCTTTGTTTTTTAATCTATCATTTGTTCAAAGTCCTGAAAAAAATACTTAGGTCCATTTACCGACATGGATGAAGTAAATGTTTAAATTTCTTCACTAGTTTCTCGTTTTTTTTGGGCAGGTAGAATCTGTTTGTGTGAGGTTGTGAGCTGCTGTCTGTTAGAACTGCATATTTAATTGGATTAAAATCAATATTTACATTCATAGCTCTGAAATCTCATTTGTACATGACAAAGATTTTGCTGTTTTTGGATTAGCAGGTGATCAGTTGCATTAAGCCAAACACTGCAAATTTCTCCCTGAAATGCAAATTAAGCTAAAAAGAAAAAGGGGAAACGCTTGGTAATTGTGAGAAGAGGAAATACATTTATCCAATCCATTTCTGACATAAACATGCTTATACCAAAATAAGGGTCACATTATTTTGCATGAAAATTATAAAGATTATAAAGATGGCAGTCAAATACACATTGCAAAAGCAAATCATGGTTGCAGCATTGCAAGGTAACACTGTGTTCAATATGATGAAGCAATCAAGGCCATAAAAACTACCAGAAAATCCCTGCTGCCTGGAGGGTCTAATCTCTTGGTGTTAGGAGGAGAAAAAGTAGTCTCAACGAAAATTTTCAAACTAGTACTTTTCGCAGGGCTGTTGCATCACTTGACGGTGTGCATTTGTTGCTATTTTCTGGTCACTTTTACAGTGGTTTTTAACCACAATAAGTAAAGCAAATTAAGTATACCCTTTTCCCATTCCAGAGGGTTATTTGGTTCAATGTTAATATCAAAAGTAGTGCATAACAAAGCCTTAAACGGAAGCCAAAGCCCTGTCCAATGATATTTGTGCTTTATCTCATAACATTATGCATACTCTGTAAACTCGACAGCAGTAACACAGGTTTCCAAATGCTTACCAGCATCCCACCTACCTTCCATCTGATTCCACCTGAGTGAAATACACTCAATCTTATATAGGTCCTGTGTCAGTCTGGTTCACTCTCACACTAAGTGTTCTAAGCACTGTGACCTTTGTAGAAGATAAGCTACCTTCGGCTGACTTGAAGAGTTTGGAATAACGGCCTCAACCATTAATTTATGGCATTGCTAACCATATGAGGGCTACGAGCCAAGGTTATTGACCTTTCACGCCTGTCACTAGTGATGGAGGGAGCCAGACCCTGGAGGAAAATGAATTGGGCTTATTAAGGAGCTGGGCTTTGAATTAAACCTAGGGGGCAACTTTATTCTCCAGGTTTCTCTTTCATTTAAATCCCTCCTTTTTCCTTTTTTTTTTCTTTTTTTTTTACAGTTTGACCAATTGTCTTTTGCCAAAGTAGAATTTGAGAGATACAGCAGGAGTTCCACTGAATCATAATGCTCCTGTGAACGTGTCTGGGGGAGAGCAGGGTGCAATGCGTGAAATGCATGAAGGATTAACACTTGGAGCACAAAATACTTTACACCAGCACATCCTGAACTGAGGTCATAGCCGATGAAGGATTTTGTGTTTCTTTGCAAAGGCGATTTGAACTGCGAGACAGACTTTGCAGTTTTATTTCAATCACAAATCTTTTCCTCTTTGCGTGTCTTTGCTCGTGATTTACTTGTACATCTGTAGCTGTAAGACTAAGGAGGACCGCTGAATGGGCATAAAACCATTCGACTAAATAAAATGAAGCATGTAAAGAATGTTGCGTGGACCACAGAGAAGATTGAGCACATGTTATTTCAACCCCGTCCTCCCCTCAGAGCTTCCAGTCTGTAAAACCTGGTGGGAGGCAAGGGAGGCATGTATTTATATTGGATCAACATGCTAGATGTTATTTTTCCAGCTCCACTACTTGTATTTATAATCATACCCAGTCCCTTATGGGGTTCAACTAAAACCATTTTTATTGACTCTGGAGAAGCTCATCTCTGCCTGATGCATTGTTTGTACATGGGACCACAACAGTATCCCAGTGGAAATAAGCAATAGACAACAATGGAGAACTTGTACCAGTAATATGCTTGTGTTATTAGAGGGTGTCCCCCGTGAGGTCCAACTTAAAGGACATTGTTAATAATGCACATTTGTTCCCTTTGTATATATACCTTCAAGTGGGCTTAGCTGTAACCTCATTTAGAGAGCAAGAACAGAGACAGAATCATTGATGCTTCTTCAGCCATCCTCTGTAGTATTAATTTAGAGGAGCTTGTTGAATTTTTCAAGTGTTTGTTTATTTGCAACAAGATGGAAAGAGGAGGAGGTAAAAGGACTAATGCATGAGAGTTGTGTGCTTGAGAGCGCTGTTTGCAAATGTAATGCATACTTTTGTGTTGGGGGGGATTTATTTGCGTGCTCAGGTGAACTAGGCTACTTATCAAAATGTACAGTATGTACAAAATGGAAAAATAATGTGTTTGCCTGTGGGTAACAAGGGGGTACGTATGAGTGGGAGGGCTATTTTGGACCTGACAAGCTCTATATCACAAAAGCTTATACATCGAGCAGGGACTGTGGACAAGTGGGTGCCAGCTGATGGGGGGGACATACAACTTAGGGTATAATCACACTGCAGCCAAATAAGGTTGTCAGTTTAAAGCTAAAGTTCACTCAGTTGAATTTGAGTGGATATTAGAAGTCTGCAACTATAGTTATACTAGCTTACCTTTGTTTACACTCCTCCTTCACCCACTGCCTTTCCACTGGTGTTGCTCCCGTTGTGAGCCATTTTGTGGTCTGGGACCAGATGCTGCACTTTATACTGAGGTCCTAAATGTGTCAGGAGGAAGACCACATGAAGCCGCTGTCGGTTCATCACAACCTGATGAATATAATCGCACCTTTTTGGTTGTTTGAGCAATCAAGCCAAGCTGAACAAACACCATTTCTGGTCTGCACTTGTGTTGCTGTGGTTACGGGTGTTAGTAATGGATGAGGACACGAATTCCATTTACCTGTTTATACTGATTATGCTCTGATGTAGTACGTAATTTAAAGTCCCTGTCAGTGGCTGATAAAGCTGTCAGTCACAAACTTTCAGTATGAACACCAGGGTGGCCCCCCCTCCCCCTATAGTCCATTAGTCATTAGGGGTTCAGTCACTAAAACATTATTAGTCATTATTCATCCCTTGAACATAGGGAAGCCTTTTAGGGACAATAATGTTTAATAATAATACATTTTATTTTACAGATTAAATCAACTAATAAAGTAACTTAAGAAATCCTTCAGCTGATAACGGTCCTAAATAAAGAATGCTGTGGATGCTTGCCAAGAACATAAACCATCAGGTTGACAGGACATTATTACTTCAGTACTTAGTGTTTGCTTAAATCAACTCGCTCACTCCCACTGCGCGCACACACGCACACAGCTTGTCTTTTAAAAGGGGATCTTCTTGGATAAATAGCGGAACAACAACTGCGGTGATCCCGTTTGAATGTTTCCCCTCTGTCCTACCAAGAATGTGTTGTCTAGAGAGCTGAGGTCAGAAGACACAAACAAGGCTTTGTTCTGTGTTTGCAGGCTTATTCTGTGCAGAGTGACTGTAATGGGCAACACTGGCACACATTGTTCTTTTATACTGTTGAAAGATCGGCGAGTTGATTTAAAGAGTATTTATTCATGGGCTGTAATGTTTATTAATTTTATTTATTTTTGACAGTTTCACACATTCTTCTCTTCTGATATGGAATAAACTGAAGTTGTGCAGAAAAGATTCATGACCCATGAGGCTACATATTGATGTGTGGAAGCGATGTGGGGTTTTTCAGTAGGAGATATTTGATGAAGGGACCAGTACTAAAGTACAACAGCGTAAATGAATATCCTGAGTGATAAAGTTGACAGCATTGTGAAGATGATGCATCCACATTTTGGTGCCACTCACAAGTATAATCAGTCCAGTCTCACGGGAAAACAGTGTGGCTGTTGTTGCTTTTAATGGTAGACAAACTAACAACCAAGAGCGCTCTCACGCTGAGCACCTTTTGAACAGGGCTGCTGCAGGCATTAAAGGGGTACGTGTGTGTGCGCAGCAGTCGCTTTTATACCCTGTTGGAACAGCATTCTGTGAGCCACAGCCAATACAGTGTCTAGCCTCTCCTCAGCCTCTTCTCTGATCCCCGGCCTTCATTTATTGGTCCATCTGCAGTGCGCTTGGAAAACGCAATTGCACCGCCATTGATTTGTGTCTGTTTGAAATAAGGCGGCCCAGATACTGGGCACATGCATAAGTAGGGTTTTTTTCTCTCTTCTTTTTACCATTTTCCTCTCTCATTCTCCATTCCCATCTCTCTCTCTCTCTCTCTCCTCCACTTCCTGCAAATCCATTCTCAGCGTGCCACACAGGCGAGACGATGGTTCCTTAGCCGCTTATCATGCCTTCCACCAGACCACCGAGGGGTCTAAGCATGTGTACACAGGCAGCTGTGCACCACTGCTAAACGCCATTCTGTGCAGGATAAGTGGGGATTGGCATGTTCTCTGCCCGTCAGAGCGGGTTTCATCTGCTCAAAAATGCAACAGCTGGGCAGAGCTTTTTCACTCGTCCCATATGAGAAAGACACACACAGAAATTAGATGTAGAGAGACAGAATGAGAGGAGGGACATAAAGAGTGGGGTTGCCACAGCTTCCTGACTGTGGCTTGGAGCGTAACAAATCTTGGCACATGTGTTATGAGTTAGCACCGACATAACTGTTTTTAAGAGTAGCCTCGCATTAATGATGTGGGGCTGGCTCCTCTACTTTCTTTCTTTACTCTTTATGCTGTAAACACTGAGCAGTAATGGGAGGAAGGGCATAAGAAGAGTAATTTATGTGTGGAGGAGAAGCCAGAGATGAGCCCTCCCTCTGGGATTAATGGGAGTCTCTGTCTCTGTTCACAGGAAATATGAAAGGCCCTTTGTTGGTAAAGGGCTTGCTGCTGCCAGCAAATAACTACCCCCTGTCATATCGAAAATCCCCCAACCTCTAAATTCATTGCCTCCTCTGCTGCTCATCCTTCACCCCTTTTTTTTTTTCTTCTTTAAGCCTATGTGTTTTCTGTCAAAGTCGCTCATTTATGATTCCACGCTGTGCCTGCTGTACAGAAACCCAGGAGACACTAGCTTGCGTTGTTAGTATTCACTGTCACTTCTAGAGTTCCGGCCATTGGGTGAGCAGAAGGAAGAGTGGAGAAATAGTGCTGTACAGGTGGTGATTCATATTTTCACCTGCGACGCCACGCTATCTTTTCTTTCTCTGATGCGTTTAATGCCAAGAGTCACTATAATATCAGGCAGGGAATAGCTGGTTTGCTGTGGTTAATGTGTGACCAGTGGGCTGTGCAGCTGACTTATTTTTAGTGTTGGTGCCGGTGTGTGTTATCTGTGTGGTAGCCAAGTGTACCTCCTTAGGCTACGCTAAATAAAGAATGGCCTATCAGTGAGGGGAAATGACTGTTTGGCACTACACTGGCAGTGTGTCTTTCATCAGGTCACACCTTGGTCTCCTCACACCGGCTCAGGACATGAAAGGTGAAAGGATGTTGGCAGGTGTTAATTGCTAAAAAAAAAAAAAAACACTGGAAAAGAAGAAGGCATGATAATACAGTATATGTTTTTGTATTATCTGCTTGCTGTCTCCTGAGCTGACACTCCACACTGTTAAGAATTATTTCTGAACAGTATATTTATTTTTGCTTCCAAACCTAAATGGGAGGAATAAAGTATTTCAAAACCAATTGTTCTTTTTTTTTTTTTTTTTTTGTCTGCCTCGCATTTGAATTGTCTCCTTGCTCAAGCACTTCAATAAATTACACAGATTGATGTGTTTGAACACAAATCCTCCTTTCAGTGGTTCTGAACTTACCTCAACACTTTGAAAAGAGTTTCGTTCTTTTCTCCCACATGTCCAGCGTTTTCTTTCACCGTGGGGGCTTTCGACTTTTTCATTTGCTAGGAAGAAAAAATGTTTACTGGAACATCTCTGCCACACCTGAATGAATCTTAACTGAATGTGTGGAGAAATAGCAGTTGAATTGTTGTTTTATTTTCAAAATGCCAGCTTCTCCCTAAAAAATATATTCTTGCCTTAGATTAAAAAGAATTTTTACAGTTGTTTGGAGCTGTCCGTGATGGTTTCAGCTGTGTTTGCCTTTCCTGCCTCAGGAGTTCCACAGTGAAAGCAGAGAATCTATTGGCTCCATATTGACTTGCCCAGGCGGTCTCCAATGGATTTGACATGGATAACACGGTTGTGTTTGTAGCGAAAGGGGGAGGGGGACTCAATAAAAGCAGGAGACCCCAAACTGAAGAAAAGGGGAACATAAATGAAGAGGGCTCAACTTGGCAAAAGCCATGGGTTGTCAGGGGCAACTAAAATGGCTCTGTGTATCCTGCCCAGCACTCACCCTCCCTTCCAGTAGACTCGCATGCAGGCATATCGTAGGACTTTGAGCCGGACATTGAAATGGTGAATCAAAATACACACATTGGATGTCTGCCTTTTATAAATGATTTATAATTGAATTTTTCCGGGCTCTACTTGGAGTGTAGATGGAGTAGAGCTTTAATGAGCTTCATGGTTTCATGCTATTCTATGCTTTAATTGTAATACTGAGGACGCCATTCATTTGTTTAATTTACTAGACTGGGAGCTGATGGCTGGGCTGGCATGCTAGGGGGGGTTTAATGGCCATCCTCTGGAAAGGATAAGGCTTATTAGGTCTGATGGGCCTCCTGTCTCATATAACCTAATGTGGTCATGATAGACAGAGGATTCTGGGTTTGGATACATTGGAACTATAAATCGAAGCATATTCCCAGGCCCTGGAGTTTGTAATTGCCCATTAAGGGCCATGCTTGTAGATGGAGGGGCCAGATGTCCCTGATGTGGCCGAGGGTCCAACGTAGGCTTTTGAGGCAGCATGATGCTGTAAAAATGGGCTGGACATCGCCCCTCATTAAAGTGACCTGCTCCCTGCTAGCAGACCCATAAAAGAAACAACCTTTAATGTTCTTACCAGAGAAGCTCCACAATTTGCCCACAATTCCACAGCTGTAAAAAATGGAATTGAATTCCTTATGAATTCTCTGTTGTCATATCTCATGGCACCAGCTGTCTGTCCGTGTTAAAATCTAACCCTTGGGCGCCACTCACTCTCAGTTTGGTGTGTTCCATATGTTACATTGATCTTAAAAGCTCGGCTCCCGCTGGTCTACTTGGGTAGAAGACCTTAGCCGGATTGAGTGGGACATATGCAAGGACAACATCAAACATTTTAGAATGTGGTGTAAGATCACATGGCCCTGATGATGTTATTCAGATTGATTTATGATACAAATGGGGTTTCTCATGTTACCACTCCCCTCATTTCTCATCCTTATCCGCTCTTACTTAGTTAATACACGTAAATGTGTACTTGGTTTCATGGAAATGGTTGTCAGGAAATGCTAATTTAATTTATTCCAGGCACACTGTCTGGGATGGTGTCTCAGTGTCGTACTGTACATGCATGGCAGCACCCATCCCTCTCTGAACACCTTATCTCTTGTTTGTGTTTGGGCTGTAAACTCCCGTGCACAGCTGCCACCGGGTCACGTCTGGGGGATTCTGCAATGCCGATGACCTCCTAATGTGGATTCCAGTGAGGCAGAAAGGCAAATGTTTGTGCTTCCAGGTCTTCCTGGTATCCCGGGTCGCTACAGCTGTCATGTTATCCCCTTCCTGCCCAAGCCTTCCAGCTCAGAATGCAACACAATATCTTCTAGCATCCCAGCTGCAGATACTTTAAGATATCGGCTGTTATTTTGACAGAAGCCTGCATACTTAATCATTAGGCTTCCGGCACAATAGCCCTCTTTGAGGCTTTGAGTCGCAACTGGAAAAAAACAACGGTAGTTTTCAAGGAAGGAATCTGATTTAATGCCCCTGTAATGCAGAATTAATGCTGAATGAACTTTACATGAACTGCACATTTTTAGATAATGTACACCCTGAATGTTGTTCACGGTAAAAGGTAGTAAAACTCTCTGCTTAGCTACGCTTGGTTAGTGTGCAAAAATCCTTCCTCCCACCATGTCTTTAATTTCATTGCTTTTGTTTCTGTGGAATGTTATGGACTTGTTTGTATGCTGGTCATAATGAGTGCCAATGGAAATCTTATTTACACTAGCTGGGTTTAGGAGTGTTGGCCAGCACAGTGGAAAGTGTCTCCTCTTTGCCAGTCTGAGGGGACGACACTGAGCCCTGTTTCTGATGGATGGGTCTTTTAATGTGACAACTGAAAGAAGCCCCACAGCTTTCTGCCGTGGACCAGGATACAATTAAACAGCTACTAGTGCTTTTTCCCCCTCCTCTTTCTCTTTGTTTCACGAGGGGTTTTTTTTTTCTGCCTCATTCTGCTTCCTCTTCTCTTTTCCTCAGCTCCCCTTACTCTTGGCCAAAAACTGATATTCGCAGACCGCTTCAGGTTACAGTGCAAGACTCTTTTCAAACAGTAAACTGTGAATAATGGGATGTGGTAGAGGTGTGGGTATAGGGATGGAGGAGCGCAGCACCGAGGGAGGAGCCGCTCTCCCCTTTGCCGCCAGGCTAAAAGCATTCAGCTCCTGCCCATTGTGAGTCCTCACTCAAAGGGGATTTGTGATGGGGTTGATCTTTGACCCCTCTACACCCACATTATGTAAATGAGTGTACAAAAGAGAGGGATGATACAATCATTTTCCTACGCACACAGCCTTTATTTTTGCATTGATGAGTCGTGAGTTGTGAGTCTGCACACAGTGAAGTGATTGAAGCTAATGCTTTAGTCTTAAAGTGTACACGTTGGACACAAATTGTCAGGTGAGTCTCTACTATACTACCTCCTTAATACTCTGCTTCTCTCCCCTTTACGTATGTGTGTGTGTAAGTGTTTATTGCTTTACAATCAGTGTCCTTAAGGCATCTAAGCAGCAGAGAGAGAAATATAAGAAGAGCTTTCTCCATATGTTGTTATGGGAGTAGTGGGGAAGATAACCAGACCCCGCCCCCTCCCATCAACCCCTTCCACCCACCAACACTGTTATTGTCCCTGTGCACAAAGGATGGGGGGGTGCAACACGCCGAGGTTCATGGACAACGCCCTTTCCCAGACTGTATCGGAGTGTATCAACTGACAAGTTTAATATTTCACACCAAAGAAACAATCCGGAAAGTATTGTCATTATAACCTTAGTGCGGTGTTCGGTGGTGACAACTTCTATTTATGTCAGCCACAAAGGGAATAAATCTTAGTAACAGCATATTGTCTACAAACCTTGGCCATTTTAACTGATGCAGAGATGTGACAAACCTGTATAGAACATAGCAGAGCAAAATTCAAGGTGCTGGGTACTTAAACGTGGCTGATTACATGTGGGTTGAACCTGTGTTCAGTATCTGCTTTATATTCAGGTTTTGAGTATCAAAGGGACAGTGGTCTCCAATCGGTGACTCATTAGTTTCTTTTAACGTGCTCCCAAGAAAAGCAAGGCAACATTTATTTACCATTTTGCTGTGTTTGCTTTAACCGATGACTGTAAACTCTTCCCCCGCCTTTGTGTGCAGGGCTAATGAATATAACGGCACCCTGTTTGACACTAAAGTATTGGAAGTTGCGCAGCTGGACTTAATGGCTCTCAGCATTCAGTATCGTCCCTTTTACACCTTTTCCCTGCTTTTATGTTGACTTTCCTCAGTATTGGGATGTACTTTATAACAGAATAATGCATTTGAAGAAAGGATGGCCTTCAAAATCAATAAACTAAAGAAGCAGTAAAGTTTTAGTTCTGCGTGACTGGTAGCTGTTGATTAATGTGTCTCTAGCTGTATTTAAACCACTTTGGTTTCTTGAATATTTCCCACATGCACAGTATTTATAGGGGGGGGGGTGTTTCTAGATTCTTCAGCACCACATTATAGAGTGAAGTTCTTGATTTTAAATGCATAGTAGTGTGCAGTTACAGTGAACCCTTACTGTTAAATGCTGTTTAGATGTTAATTTAAAAAAGTTGCTGGATTACACTGAAACAGTTGGACAAGTATATATATGTTTTTCTTCTTTTGAATTATGTGGTGGCACAAGTACAGTGTCAGCATTTCTACATGTCGAGATGCATTTCATGATGTGTTTTTCAGTGTTTTAATTAATCCAGCATTTGCAAATACATGAAACCTTTGTTTTTAAAAGCCAGTTTGACTCTGATGTACTTGATTCAAACCATATGTTGAAGGGGCTTGAAAGGGTTCAACAGCATCAACAGACTCAGCTGGCCAGCAGTCTGATCTCATAGCATGCCATGTTTGCCATATTTTGCTGTCCTCGTCAGCCTTGCCAAAGCTCTGCTAACTAATTATTTGCCCTCAGATGCCAAATCGCATGCTGATGAATAACCTTCAAAGTGGTCCGTGTCATGCTTTCTTTAGAAAACATGTGGGGGATGGTGAATCAGACAATATGGTGAGTTTTAGGGACCCGCAAGTTCAATGCTGACGTCGCAGAACTGGTATGCTCGTAAAAGCATCAAATGGATGTTATTTATGGGTGAAGTGGAGGGACATGTCTTCAGTGTTCACATTGTGTTAGCATGAGAATTACAGTCTGCATTGGTAGTGAGGTGGCCGCAGACAGTGAGTTACAGCCCAACTGCCCTCAGCACCGATCATTAACAGTTCTAACACACTGGGATATTAAAGTTTGTTTTACTGCTCCCATCAACAACCATGCAGGGCTATAGACACGTGTTATTGAATTCATATAATTTGAGTTATTAGGCCGTACATCTTGGGTGTCTATGCATATTGCCGTATCCGTCTCGTGTGGTCCTAGAGGAAATGGAGTAGTGGAGGAGATCATATTGGCTAATAAGCAGCTGTGCCATACCTGACCACAGAAGATATGAACAAAAAATGAAAGGTTTTTATTATTAACACCCCTGGACTGCTTGTCGAAATCCCTGCATCCATCTGAGCATGCACGCACACCTGCTGCACATAGACTTTGTTCAAAACAATAAATGATAAGCTCACTTTTAGCACAGGGTTTTATCAGCCAATGAAAGTAATGAGATTAAACTAGTAAAAAAAAAAAAAAAATATGATTCCTGTGCCCAGTCCAGTGAATCAGAGGCATGTGAGTAAGTGGGGAGAACAGCCTTGGATGAGACGCGGTGTAAGTAATAAAACCATCCACAGACCAAGTGATGCGGCCCCCATCATTTCCTGTTGTGTCTGTTCGTGTGCTTTAAAAAAAATAGGATCAATTCCAGTCTTCTATTCTTAATACCTGCAGGCCTAGCAGAGGAGTTTTAAATAAAATAGGACCCTGCCTGGGACAATTTAATCCTCCAACTTGACCAGCTAAGAAGCAGTGCTGCACCCTGCCTGTGCCATGTGCACGCTGGCCAGTTTTTTTTTTTTTACTTTAAATTCCCCCAACTTTAGCTTTTCCTCAGTGCTGGGAAAACTGATCAATGTCCATCAAAACAAAAGTTACGTTTCATCATTAAGTTAGCTGTAGCTTTTCTTGTTAGTAAGAAACTGGAACAAAGGAAAATCTTGCGTAACAATCTTACCGCCACTTTTCAAACGCAACATCTCATTGTGGGATTAATTCTGAATAGTGTTAGGCATCAGCTCGTCTCTACTTATGTATATGTGAAGGAAGAAATCGAGTCAAAGGGAGGCACGTCATGAACGGTGTGGCTTGATGTTTAATCACTCTTTATGTGTAAGCTGTCCTAAGTGGGATAGAAAGGCTTTCCAGTAAGCCGTAATGTAGTGGCATGTCTTCCTGGTGAATCTTGCCTCTACTGGCAATAACACGCTGTGAACCTGCATTTTGTGTTTGCCTGAGAGGTTCCGCTGAAGCAGAATGATGGGACAGCACCAGCCAAATGTAGCACCTCACTTCTCTCCCTCTCTCATCTGCCTTTCACGCCCTCTCTCTGGGTCGGTTAGGGTGACTCAGGTGGTAGCGCAGTGATCGCTTGCATTTTTTTAAGTTTGAAAGCTCACGTCACAACAGTGTAGATGCTCTCGAAAGCATATTATTGGATCACAATCACACTGCTTAATGACAGATCAGGTGACATTTTAAAGAAACGAAATCGACAAGTGGAAACAGCAGGAAAACGGCGCATGCCATTCACTATAAAAACGCTAACGATCGTTTCCTTGAGGCACATCTAGAGACCACCCGACGGCACCAAAAGCTGTCGATGCCGATTCACATGTTTGTGCCACCTGCTTGTTTGTGCCACCACTGTCGATGTTTGTGTGACCCTGACGAACGTTGCTATCACTGCGAGGCGACAGACTAGTCCCACGAGTCCTCGCGTTAAAAACCCAAGGTCTGGAAGCATTTCCACAGGCGGCCTTTCCAAGCGGAGACAGATTTGTACATGGTCATGCTTGTGGTTTGGTGTTATAGCTGCAGACAAACTGAGGACAGATGTGTTTGGAGTCATTTTCACCCCCCTTCCTCTTCCCCCGTGATCCTCTATTCCCCCACCTCCCTCCTTCCAGTTCCCCTAATCTGGGACTCATTGTGTCTGTAATAAAGCACAGCTGCACAGATCCTTCTCTGAACCCACTCAGTTCAGCTGATTACATGGGACTAAGAGGGCTCTCCTCTCTCAGAGTCCAGTCACACAGCCATGCTCCCCACATGGTAATGCTCTACTATTCCCTTAACACAGATAATGCATGTGAGAGGAGACACTTCCTCATACTGGACTGATGCCAAGACTAATTATTCACACATGATGTTGCATTTGCACTGGGAAACTGTTAGAGTTGAGGGACTGTTATATCCATTTCTACATTGTAATGTGTAACACAGATTTTGCTCACATAAGGAAAACTACACTCATTTTTATTTATATGAACT
This sequence comes from Gadopsis marmoratus, assembly GCA_036023855.1. Taxonomy (NCBI): domain Eukaryota; kingdom Metazoa; phylum Chordata; class Actinopteri; order Centrarchiformes; family Percichthyidae; genus Gadopsis; species Gadopsis marmoratus. The sequence goes on from JAVQJF010129214.1 coordinate 54,457, forward strand.
GTTGTAATCCATATTTTAGTTTTACAGATTGCAGACGTGTATACATATCTTCCTGTCCACAGGCATTTTTAATGGAAAACCTTTTTGATTAACAAATAGTTTAATGCTGCTCACACTGCGTTATGTGAAGGCTAGACTCAGTGCAATATGTCAATTTGTGGGCCTGGATTGTGTTGAATTGCTTCTGCTCAGAAATAAAAAAGAAGTCATGCATATGAAAGTGAGCAGCCCTAATAGAAAGATGTGTCTCTCTTACAAATTGATGCCGCATTAAGCGTCAGAGGCTGTACTTTCTGCATTAAAGTAAAAAAAAAAACAACAAAAGAAAACAGTAACAAGGATCAATAACGGCTCTGAATTGTGCACAAGATGTCTGTATCACGCAGCATACCAACTTTCCATCCAACTCTAATAAACAACTCAAATTCTCAAAGTCTACAAACTAGCCACAATCGGGGGAAAAAAGCTATTAAATGGATTTCTTTTGTCTACTCCAAGTATACAACTTTGTGTTATCGGTACGAAGATATGATTGATTCAGCCTAGAGATACAGACAATAATTGCTTTGCACAGATGGATTTTATACTACCCTCAATCCATAGAATAACCAACATCCTCCCTTTTTCTAACCCAATAGTTGATCTCTATTGAGCACAAACTGTGTGGGGCAGGGTCAAACAGGTCAAAGTAGTTTAGTAGCGTGATGCATTCGGCATGTCAGTCATAGTTTGATGTCCCCAGGAAGCAACACAGTACAAAGGGACGAGCTCGGTAGACACATTAAGACGGCGCTTGTAAATTCATACAAATGCATGCTTTCCTCCCTGTTTGCCTTCTTCGACTGGAGCAGCACATAACAAGCTGTCATGCGTCTGAAAAGCTGTGTATGTGTTGAAAGCTTTAGAGAGGAACACTGGGCTTGTCTTTAATCTTCCCTCTGTGTATTTTTCTGTCTTTTTCTTTAAGCACGGGCTAATTGTATTTCAAGCAGAATTTGACACGTATTGATTCAAATGTGCAATGGCAAATGCGCACACCCTGTGTATTGGCAGCAGCCCTAATCCCTCTCTTTGAAGAAGCTTCTTTTCCTTGCTGTCATTGTTTTCAGGTTGGAGGTTTTTTTTTTTTTTTAATACATTTCATTTTCTCTCCTCCCAATCGTTCAGAGGAGACAGGTTTCTAAACTCAGTTACTCTACATACAGCTTTTGGGTCTTCCATATGTTGGTTTGTTTTGCTCTAATGAAGGGATTTAGAGAGAGAAGAGTCTCGTGATGTGTGGCATAGGTCATGTGAGCAAAAGGATAATGGTTGGTAGCTGTACATAATGACTCATTTGCTTTGTTTAGCTTGAAAAAGAAGCATTTCAATGGCCTCTTCAGCAAAAGAGGGGTTTTTCTTTGTTCTCCTTTAAAAAAAATTCTCTGAAATTTTAAATGAATTTCCTACTCCGTCCCTCTAGGAATAGTTTAACCAATTACCACATAAGTGTAAATTTGTACAATTTACAGAGGTTGGTGTAAGCAGGAAGTGAGAATATGCAGTTTAATACAGTATCTCTGTGTGTGTACAAATGACTCCGTAAATCATTTTCCTTTACTTCGAGAGAGACACAGAAGCAGCCCTATCTTACGGTATACTAGTCTTCTCCAGAGGCTGTCAGCCTCATCTTCCTTTGTCTGCCCGCTTTGTTTCTCAGCCAAAGAGGATTCACATGCCTTCTCCTTGTCTCTCCCCGTGCCCCAGCTTCTCCAGAGGAGGAAGCGGAGAAGCAGGAATTCCATTAGCTTTGTTCTCAAAAACCCAGCATGAACCTGTGACTGTGCTACACATGACATAACGGCCCCAGAACCGGTCCCAGATTGCCATGCATTTATGTGCAGCTTTTATTTGACATCTTATACTGTAAGTGAGTGCATCGCATCCCCTTTTCTTTTTTACAGACATTGTCTTGTAAAAATAAATAAATGAAAGCCCTCCTCTTTTGAATCTGGCTCAAATTGCTGTGCTGTTCTGTTTTGAGCACACAGACGGATAAAGGGAATCTGTATGTGAGTGTGTTCGTGCGTGCGTGCACCCGTCCACATGTGCATGTTGGCAGGGAGTGAACAGAAATGACATGTTTGTGTGTGCGGTTAGGTTTGTAATTGGATGCAGTGGACCGCATCAGTCTTTACCTGAGCTAGACATTTGAATGGGTTTGATTGACAACAGAGCTATGCAAAGCAGGCACAAGTGTTTTTCCCTATGAAGGTAAAGAGGATGCACAAACCATGCCTTTTTCATTAGCTATCACTTTCTTTTTAAGTAGTATTGAGTCATTATTGCAAAGAAAATGGTTGAAATTGAATCTGCATGAAGGCATATAAACTCTATCTAGTCACGGTCCATCTGCTGGAGTGTTAAGAGTTTATCTTGGCAGATTAGATTTCACCTCAGGTTAAACATAGTGGGAGGTTTCTATAAATTTGCTAAAGTCATCAAACTTAATGTACTCAGAGAAATCATTAAAGTCCAAGTGCAGCAAAGCCAAAAAAGAGGAACGCCAGGGAGGTATCAATCAAGAAGAGACCAAGGACATCCAGACAAAACTAACAAAAAAACAAAACTTACTTTCTGTGTGGTGTGCACAGTGTCTTTCAACATACGAAGAAAATTGCGCTCCTGTTTTGCCATGTACTATAAGTCTAATAAACAGGATGCTTGTTTTTACACCTAATAGACAAACCTGACTTCCAGTCACTCGCGAATGTGTGAAAATGACCGACTAAACCAATATAGTGGGAAGCAGTGCATGTAAATTGTAACATTAATCATATTACTCTCTTACATTGTCTTGAATATCACGTGATATCCGTACCAGTGTGTTTGTTCTGGCTGGTCACTCGTGTGGCTCATTCTGCTTCATATAATAACCGTTTAAGTGTGTTTGAATCTTGTGAGGCGATCAAGATGGCAACATTTATTACTAGGCAAAAAGTAATTGAGGACTTAAGGATTACTATTAACCATGTGCTGCTGTACTGATATGCCTGGGGTGGATCACATATAAAGAGAGGGCGCCTACCCCTGTCACGCATAATGGTTATTATTTGCGGTGGCTGGGTCTGCCTCCTTTCAACGTTATGAACTCCATGTCAAATAATGACACAGGAGGTTAGACAATTTGTCGGAATTTAATCACGTCCTAATAAACAACTGTTAATTTTATAAAAATTGATAACGGACAAATGGCTTCCTCGGTGGTCGATCTCCCGGGAAATGGCTTTGTCTTCTTGAACATTGATTTGCACAACCTTTGTCCAGTGCAAGTCAAAGTTTTAATGAACTGTTTGGTTTGTTTTTACTCCGTTATGGCCCTGTCTGTCGCTTAACTGTCTTGCAACATATACAGTGTGGGATCTGATATAGGCAAAGATACGTGCATTTATGACTGTTATTTAAGATCAAATTCTTATTTCTTAATTGAATTGTCATCATATATTAAAATCAGAAAACCTAAACACACACAGACGCACCCACACACACACATTAAATTTTGTGTTATGACACGTTAATTAGAAAAAATGTTCCTTGCTTTCAATTTTCCAAACTGAAGTAATTAAAAGTGCTTCTCCACTTACTGTTTTAGTATAAAACATTTAACTGCTGTCGGTTTGAAAGGTGGATGTTAAAGGTTGGTAGTTTTATGCTTCACAAAGAAGTCTTGTAACAAGTTGTCAAAAAAGTAAAAAACAAAATAAGTTGTTCTTCATCTCAAACCACTCCTGTAGCATTATTAATTCCTCAGCTGTGCATCCATATGCCACAATGTAGCTAAATACACAGCTTCTGTTTGTTACTCATTCGCTGCACAGATGACAAATATGTGAGCTGTCAAGATTTTATTGATACAATATGTTTCCAGCCTTTTCTAAAACATGCAATGTTTGAACACCAACTGGTGCATTTCTGCCTGGCACCAGCCATCGTCAACCACAAAGACACCAATATTTTTTCTGCACTGAAAACGGAATAACTGACCCATAAACACATGCACTCCTGACTCAGTTGAGATGGGAGCGATGCTCAGTAAATGCTGAGCCATAGCACTGACCAGCAAGTGTTTGATGGATAGTTTTTACTACAGCTAGAGACAGTAAGGTTTGAGCCTATAGCCGAACTATGCATGATTTAACAATATTTGTTTTTCACTTGGTGAAAGCAGAATGACCGTGACGTCATTGCATAAGTCACCTGTTCTGTTTCTCCACTTAAAGCCCTGGATAATGAACAATGATTGGTACAGTTCTCTCCAGAGAGATATATATTTGTGTGTTTCTTCTCTCAGCAACAGATCAGGGACAGAACACACTCTGCTGCTGTGATTTTTAAAAAGTCTTACAAGACCCAGTGAACATGCCAGCAGAGGTTACCTCATCAGTGGTTACGGCCTCCTTCTTTGTCTCTTGATTTGTATGATGGTATTTTGACAGAAATGATCAAGGGGAGAACTAAATAGCTTTGAGTCTGTGCTTTTGAGATCAAAAGGGCCTAATAATCTTACATTACAGGTTGCACTGAGGCAGTTTTAGTGCCAGGCCCTTGTGATCAGCCTCTTCAGACAGTATCAGCTCAGCTTAGAACCAAATGCAGGGAGGCTTGTAGTGATCAGCTGATGCAGCCATTGGCTGCGTTGATTTTATACTTTTCTTTTTTCTCTTGGGACTTTTTATGAACACTAACCTCCAAATATATTTAAGAAGAATTGACCTGTATACACTCAACTCTTTCATCTAATATAGTGTATATGGAATATATACACCGATCAGCCATAACATGACAGCATGGGAACCCTGACCGCTCTGCAGCTACGCAGCCCCATATGCAACAAACTGATGCTCTGTGTGTTCTGACACCTTTCTATTAGAACCAGCATTTACCTTTTCAGCAGTTTGAGCTACAGAAGCTCTTCTGTTGGATCGGACCACCCGGGTCAGCCTTCACTCCCCACGCGCATCAATGAGCCTTGGCCGCCCATGACCCTGTTTGCTGGTTTTCCATCCCTGGACCACTTTTGTTAGGTACTGATCACTGCAGACCAAGAACCCCCCCCCCCCCCCCCACAAGAGCTGCAGTTTTGGAGATGCTCTGACCCAGTCTTCTAGCCATCACAGTTAATTTGGTCAAAGTCACTCACATCCTTCTGCTTTGCCATTTTTTTCCCTGCTTCAACACATCAACTTGTAGGACAAAATGTTCAGGTGCCATTGTAACCAATGTTCTCACTGTCTGTGGTCATAAAGTTATGGCTGATCGGTGCGTATGGACTGTATGTCTATATACGTTTAGAGGCTTGTGTCTGCCACACTTATCATATTCAAGCTGACATGACGTATAATACATAAAAGTGTATTTTTTTCTGAGTGAATCTGGATGTGCATAATGCTCTTTCCTTTAAGTAGCATCTTTGTTTTATCACAGTAGATGCATAATAAATGAAACCAATCAATATCTGATGTTTAATTTGTATGGTTATTTTTCTCACCCAACGAGAACCTCAGAGATGAGTTAACTTTCTGTTCAGTTAGAAATGCCTGAGACACTGCACCATGGCACAACAGAGATGGATGTAGTGTTCAGTGGAGCATTCCCTAAAATGTGTGTTGCTGTGGTGTGTGGTCACCAGAGAATGACCTCTGTAATACAGAACCAATAAAAAGTGATGCATGTGGACACCTTAAATGGATTATTATTCACAGTCTGATTTCTAAAAGACATCTCAGTGTCTCAACCTGCCTGTGGCCTCCAACCTCACACAGATTGCTTTATTTTGCCCCCACTAGCTTTTGTTCTCCATCCCTTTTTCCTCCCCTCCGTTAATCATTAAAGCATTTGTAGATTGAACAAAGTGACCAGTGCCATCAGTTATAAGGTGGATGAAGGCATAGAGAGCAATTAAAAACCTGTGACCTTTATGAAGAGACAGAAGAGGCCAAAGAATAGCTGTTATAGTTAAGAGGTGCTTCATTTGATAGAACTCTTGATTTACATCTGAGAGGTTCTGCCAACTGGACGCTGTAGACTATAGGCTTTGAGATTTATAGACAGGAGACTACCTTGGTATTATATGGTCACATTTACCTAACACTTAGCCCCAGCATAGTCTACATTAATCACAAGTTTCATTCTCCAAAGAAATATAAAATATTGTCTTGAACTTTTGAAACGATAATTTCAACTTTGTTTCTCTATAAGCCATCAGCTTTCATCATTTTAGCTGTTTGATTTACCAGCCTGTTAATGTGATGCTTTTTATAATGAGTTTCACCTGTAAGCATTCACAGAGGTCACAGAGCTTTTCTCAAAGACATCATCAAGAGTTAGAGTTTGACATCCTGGTAATGTGGTCAGTTTAAACCCCCAGTAAAGCCTCTGTATCAAACACCTCGTCTCTTACTCACAGAGCAAAATCCCAGTAGCTATGCGCTGATAACTGCAGAAGGATGTAGCTTAGCCTTATCAGCTCTTGGCTCCAGTGACACAGTAATCCACACAATGCTCGGCTGTCATTGCACTGGAAAACACAGAATCATTTCATTTACCCAACAAAGGCCTGAGAATAATTGTGATGTCCCCCTGCGCGTCCCCTTCACTATCAACCCATTGAAATTGCAAATTTTCATTACTTATTCAAAAGAGCCAAACTGTCATGCTTTTATTTATTTTTTTTGTCTTTGCGGAGAAACCTGTTTTGCCACTGGAATAAGAGGCTCTTACTGGATGTCAGTTTAGGAAGATCAAATGCAGCAGCTTTTTGCTCAGCCAGAACTGCGAAAGGTATCTACTGAGCATGTTGTTGATGTGTAGGCAGGAGACAGCCAGTGGAGAAGTTCTGCTTAATTTACCTTTTTAAATACAATGGTTGTCAAACATGGTTTGCTGCACCCTCAGAAGACAAAGGACCATGTGCAAATGTGATGAAAATGCAAGTGTAAAAAGAAAAGAGAGAACATGTCAGATGAGAATAGTTTACCTCTCCTAAGGGCCAGTTTACTGGATCAAGGGATTTTAAGAATCTCTGTTTGAGATTGAGCAAGCTCACATGGCTGTAGCTGCTCAGACGTCCATGCTACTTACATTTCCAAGTGTGCATACTGATGTTAGCGTGTGTGATAAGGGAAGGTAGTATCAATATGTTTTTTTTTCCTTTTGAGGGCCTCTTCATAAATTTCTAATTGAGGCAGCGTTTTTCGGAAGGAAAAATAGCAATATGCATAAACCACACAAACCAAGTGTTCAGGGAATGGTCACTGCAATCAAGCTAGGAAAATGAGCCATCTGCTTGTTAAATGTTTTTATGCTCTGATGCAATTCCTCTTTAGTTTTCTTAATTGCTAGAGGCACTGAACAGACTACAAACAGTGCATGTTTTTTTTTCATGCAGATCCCTTACATATTTTAGGCCCAGCTATAAATGTATGGAATGCTTTGCGCGTTTGAAGTGCAGTGCATTAGTAAAACGCCTTCAAGGGCTTAGTCTGGCAAAAGGCAGTATCATCCTTCCCGGATCCAGGCTTCAGCTACAAGCAGTTTACTTTCTCTGAAGAATACCCTATTTTCTGAAAACAAAAATATGCCTCAGTCTCATCTCTGCATCTCAGCTTCTTAAAATAAATGGATATTTAGAAATGTCTTGGTAGTGGAACATAGCATCACCTCAAGTACAACCACTGCAGCTCTACCAGTGCTGGATTTGATATTAAAAAGGATTCATGATGCTTTCACAATGCCAGAATTTCTGACTTATCTTTTGACACAATTTATTGTTCTTTTTAAATGATCCATTTAAATATGCAGAGTTTATACATTTCCAGAAACATGTAAAATGTAAATGCATCTGATTACATCAGATCAGAGAGCAACCGAACAATCATTTTCCATTGGAAGGCGCACTTAAAAAAGTCTTACATTCTAAGCATCTAAATGCAAATAGCCATAAGTGTGAAGAATAGGATGTCATAAGTTGTACAATAGCGTTTGTTTACTTACCAGCCTTGAAGCTGTAAAATATGCATTAATAATAATAATAATATTAGAAAAAAGTACTGCTAGAGAGACAAAATAATATATGCATGTACAATTACGCATAGCAAGCAGCCATCTTAGTTTAAAAAGCATTAGTGTATTGTGCTTATAGCAGTTTGTGCAATAATTGGGCAATTACAGAATATGCTGTGAAGGATATTTTTGTGGTTGGGCACAAAGTCTGTACGCCATTAGAGAGCATTGACCTTAATTTGGTATGTTCTCCCCACTTTTGGACTAGATTAGAATTTCATATCACAGCAGTTTGAATTGAGGTACCAGAGTGCAAGCTGCACGGGGGCTTAACAGGTTCTTATAAACAGTGGTGCTGGCATGGGTGTCTCACACAGCACATTCTGCTTCATATTCCATTGCGTCATTGCCAGTGCAGGCCACTATACTAAACCTGCGCACATTCATTTGCGAATAATGCATTTCGTCACGGGTGTCGTACCATTTGCCAGGGTTGGGTTGGGGGGTTGCCACTGGGGTATTTGTCTGGGTCTGCATTTATCCACAGCTACTGATGAAACACCTATGCGGAGTATTTCTCAACTGTCAGTGACCTCACTTTGCAGAAATGAATGATGGTACATTGGGATGATCTCACATGAGAGCTTTCAGTCTTGTCACATTTGCAGCACATTAGAGGGACTTTCAGCCTGCTCACTTGCAGCCAGTGTATTTGGCAGGCAGGCAGGGATAAAAGCTGAGATTGTGGAACATTTTCTTTGCCTCCCTGCAGTCACGGCGTCCACATTCCATGTTCCAAATTAAATGTATCTCTCTCTGCCTCTCCCTGTCTCTCTCTAACTATTTGTGTCTGTCTGAGTTAGAGTTATCACGTGATGAAGCAGACAATAGAAAGGCTCTCTGGCGCTACGGAGAGGTTAGCCGGGGTTTTTGTGTTGCTAGTCAGTGAGGGGGGGGGGGCATCTAAGCTGTGAATAGGATCATTGAGTCGGAGGTAATTTTGGGCCCCGGTGCAGGGCATTAGTTGGCCAGGCCTTTCTGCTGACAGGCCTGTCTACCCCCACCCCCCCGCTCTCTCCCACTCTTTTTTTTTTTTTAACCCCCAACCCCCAGTCCCGTCTGCTGCATCGGCATTTCTATCCAAACTAAAGGCCTTTATCGTCGTGGCTACTGCAAAATGTCTGATAGGGCGTGGTAGCCAAGATCTCCTTTAGCCCTTTTACCTTGGGGAGCCAATATATCTTGATATAGATAAGTTGCAGCAGCCAGGGTTTAAGCGGTGCCACACTACACATTTCTGTGGTTTTATAAGCCACCAGAGTGTGTCTGATAAATGAATAGACCCATGCTGGACATTCTCATTCATTATCATTGGAAATGGTTGTGCCTGCTGGGAGTTTGTGTAGTGATTGCCGTGGGGGCTGACTGTTGAAGGGCCTCTCAGAGGTGTCCTGATGGCCAAATTTCAGACAATGTTAAAGAGCCGGAGCTCAGCTCAACAAGAAGCTTGGGCTAAAATAACACGCAGGGGGAATGCTGATGTCAAGTGCACTGCTACACACTTTAAGCAAAATGTATAGTCAAAAGTGTGTGTCAGTAGGACAGAAAATGGAAACATGTGCTGCAGCTTAAATGCTTAGTTATTATTTATAGGTTAAAGTAATGAGTTAGTAGAAAACATTGTACTTAAAATTTCTTTGGATCAAACTACAGTAGCTGACCAGATTGGCAGCTATAGCCTATAAATTATTTATTATTATTTTTATACTCAGACAAGTTTATGTATCATTGCTGGTTTCCAAGACTGCAGACTGGAATGCCCCTAAGTATGAGGGGGGAGAGGAAATATTTCATTATACATTAGTCTGCCAGTTGTTTTCCTAATTTTGAAAATATGGTAGTAAAAACATCAGAAAACTGTGAAAAATGACACACATTCCTAGAGCCAAAAGTGATGTCTTTTTTAAATAGTTTGTTTTGTTCGAACAACAGTCCATTCTCGAAAGAGCTTTAATTTACAGTGGTTATAAGGCAGAGGAAAGCAGCAAATCTTCATATTTGAGAACGCTGGAACCATCAAATGCTTGGCATTGTCGTTTCAGCATAAATGATTATTCAATTGTAAAAAATAATTGAGATTCATTTCTGCTAACTGATTGATTACAAGTGCTGAATAACATTATATAGTAGTAGCACGTCAGCCAGAATGCTGTGACACATTACCCACCTCCAAGTGAGATTCTTAAATTTATGGACTGTCTTCAGCCATATTGTGAGTTCCTTTTGACAGTCCCTTACTCTGTATTCTACATCTGTCTGAGTATTTGCTGACTTGGGCTGGCCGGTGATTGCCTGAAGGCTTTGAGTTTACAGACGGCTGGCTTTAAGGCAAACCTTCAGAGAGAGAAGGTCATCTATCTGATGTCAGTTTTGCCCGGTTCAAAGAGGAGAAAAAAACCAATTGGTCAATGGTAATTTAACAAAGGCAGCCAGGAAGGAGATGGTCAATATCAAGTGTATTCCAGTATAGAAGAAAGATCTTGTCATCTTCTATCTCCATTATTGGAACAGCTGGCTCTCCTGCAGTGCTATTTCTCCGTGCGTGTTATTGAGCAATATTCAGATGAATTGCAATTCTTCAGGTAAAAAATAGTCCAGGTCGCAGTGCAGTTTTCTTGTTTTGTCAATGTTTAAATCTTTTAGCAGCAGCTGTAATGGCATGCAGCACATGGTCCTTGCAGAAGAGTTGTTCTCCCTGTCTGTGTTTTGATAAGGTAGAGCAAGATTGCATTTTCATTCATCAGGATGAATACATTGTGATTACACTGCATGTCAATGTCCAAACTTTACTTTGGCAACCTCATATTTTTGATTCCCCCCCCCCCGCCCCCCCCCCTCTTTCACTTGCATTCAAAGGAAGATTTGCCTTTCCTTCCCTGCTGCTGGGTTGCTTTCAGCCATTCTGCCTTTAGCTGCTCACTAAGAAAACAGGGGACCAAGGGCATCTACCTAACAAACATCTGCCTTGTCTGCCGTTACAAGCAGCAAGACAAGTGTTAAATTCACCCCTGTCATCACTGAGAGATTTATTAGTAGTAGGGTGTGCTGCACATGTTTGGGTGATGCTATTAAATTAAACCTGGGGGTTAAACTTCCTTTAGACCCCGACCTGATCTACTGCATCCTCTCCCCAAGAGGAAATGCATTCGGCGTGCAGATGATACTCTGAAGACATCAGTGTGTCCCCAAGGTAGCAGCACAAAGGAAGATTAGGTACCCTCCTTCAAGGCTTTTGTTAAGCAATTCCACATCTTCTTTAATAATTCAAAGCGGCACCAGCAGAGCCTCCACACAAACGATATATGGTAACGTTGTGATCTCAGTGGCCGGGAGGAATTTTTATCTGCTGTTTTGTGTGCTATAAACATGAGGGGGGGGGGGCTGCCAGGCAAGCATAGCCACACAAAAGGATCACACAATGAAGCTCTAGTGTGTGTGTGTACATGCAGGAGCTACGTAGTCTGTGCTGTACTGTCACTCGTAACATGAACTGGTGTTGTCCCACGGCCACCGAGGCAGCAGTTCGACTCGAGCCCCTGCGAGCCACCTGTCTGCTGTGTGTGCATGCGTGCACGTTTGAGTTTTGGTGTGTGTTTTCTGTGTGAACATGCTGATGAAATACACATCACACTCAGTCCGTTCCATCTCTTGAGGAGATGAGGAATCGGTAGTCATCCGAGGAAGGCATCCCCGAATGGCATGGGGGACAAAGCAAGCATTCAATGGCCTTTGCTAGAAATAAAATAAGACTCCTGTAGCAGAATTAAACATGTTTAAACATGCTGTATATATTTTCTCAAACCCAAACACAGTGGGGCATTTAGACAGTCTAATTTACGCACTGGGTTTTAAATGTAATGTCTTTGTTTTTAGGGTTCTTCTTTAATAGCCCTTGAGGGGCACACGTCACTTTTTTCTTTAGTTTTCTCTCCCTCCAACTGTCTCCTCCACTGCACCTGTTTTGAGCAAATCCTTTGGGGCACAGCTTGAAGTGAATAATGCATGAGCGAGAAGGAGAATCCAAACACCTTGGACCTTCTGTCTGTCCATGTGTGTGTCTGTCTTCCACCACCTTTGTCTCTATTTGCACGGTTGTTGTTTTTTTTTTCTAGGTTTCTCTCTCACCATTGGGATAATTGTTTTACTTAAATCTATCCTTCTCTGTCTCTTGCAGTGAGGTTTGTCGGCTGTGGCCAAGGTGGTCTGGTGCGGTTTGAATGCAGTAACCCATCTGACTTCCGGATAGAGGCCGACGGAGTAGTTTATGCTGCCAGGAGTATTCAGCACTCTGCGCTCCCCGAGTCACTGTTGCTGATCAAGGCCAGTGACAGCAGCACTCAGCAGCAATGGGTGACCCAAGTCAGACTGACGCCCTCCACACACTCCAGCCAGCAGGTGAATATACCATAACCACTTCCATAACATTTCTGGCTTGTGTGTTGATTGTCTGACTGATGTTACTGCTGCGGAAAGGTGGAATGATCAGTTCTCCTCTCGCATCAGATAACTTACGCTTATTAGGTACACTGCACATTCACAGATGGCTAGTTCTCTAAATTGTAGCAGGTGTTCCGAGAGACTGGATGGATGCTTGCTAATTAAAACTTAATGTGTCATTTTACTAGGAGCACAAACATATACTCAACACGGTCAGTGGGTAGCAAGAGCAGATGCAAAATAGCTCCTCGTAAAGTTGATTCCAGTGAGCATGCCTTGCAATTGTGAGGTTATCGCCTTATCATCCAAAGGGGGACGCACCTCTCTCAGTATGACCTGTAGAGTTCTGCGCTAACCGTTCCGCTGGACGTGTTGTGCAGTCATCTGCAATTGGTTAGAATGACCATACTCACATGTCAACATTGGTATTGGCTGAGGATCAGAGGAAGTGCCCAAAAAAAAAAAGCATTGTAACCAGGAAATGGAAAGAAGCTCGGCAGGCTGTGTTATTGTAGAGGCTTTAACTTCAGTGCCGGTGGATTATGTGATCCTGCTCAATTAGATAATATCTGTTGCTTACAGGAGTGATGCCACACACACACACACGCTATTCTTAACTCTGGCCTTCTGTCTATCCTGACCCATGTAGGGCTATAAGTGATCCGTTGCGTGCAATTGTTAAGCCATTGCTGTAAGATCTTAGATCATTAGCCTTCTGGCATCTTAATGAAGACCCAGAAATGCATTAATCGAGTTTGTTTTACAAAGACCAAAGTAGCCATTTCTAAATGTGCCACCCTGCAGATAATCTCAGGAAAGGTGGGTGTCATATTTTAAGTGGGTACAGATTAAAAGTTGACACTGACAGTTATGTGCAGTTACTGTCAGTCCTGTGGGCGCAGTGGTCTGCTGGGCTGAAATGTAACTTGTATTCAGTAATGATTTCATGGTTTTACAAAACACCATCATTAGCCACGGACAATCATTTACTATAGGGACTCATGCAGGTATGTGATTTTAATGATACCATCAGTCACTGTTGTCAGTTGTTCAAAGGCAAATGCATACTTGTCCCAAACAGGTAAACATAAACTTTAAGCAGGTTTTTAGTTTTTAAATAAGTCAGAACTTCACATTGGCTGTACATTTGTACACAAGCAGCTACACTCTGATCTGTATCTGTAGCGCGCTCTTGGGTTTGCCCTGAAATCAGGGGATTGACTTCCCGTATCTTGTACGTGTATGAGGTCACAAGCAGTTGTCTTGCCCACAGCATAATTATTGTCATGAATCATCACGCATCTCTTAATCACATCAGCGATTGCATTTTTTTTTTATTACTCCATGAATGCGGCAGCTTTGGGGAAACATTTTAATCAATGACAACCAAACAATGTCCTCATTAACATGAGAATGTCCTCGGCCACTATCTCCATCCCTATTAGAACTAAAGTTCCACCGCAGTCCATAAGGACAAAACCTTTCACTATCTGAAAGAGAGAATTTCTCGAAAAGGGCAAATACACACATGCCTAATCCCTCCCACACACTCACAAACACTCATGCCATCACTCAGCCCAACACTCCCCTGGACTCTGAAGTAGACTCCTAGTCAGAAGATGGAGGGGGCTCAGGGAGTGTGGATGGGGCGCAGACCTCCAGCGCACCAGTGATAGATGCGTGTTGGGCTGAACAAACCCACCATGCCATTCATCATTCCAGACACAGGTTGCAAATAATTACTGCTCTCACTCATGCCCATTTTAATAGGGTAATAGATATTTCTGAAGCATGCTCCTTTGCTATCTGTCCTCTTGCCTCTCTGAATTTCCAATGTGTGAAAGCAGTATAATCGGATTTCAAACATGATTAGTGGAATCTCTCCGACAGCTCCCCAGATGTTGGAGGAGGGGGAGTATGGGATATGGGTCACGTTATAAGGTGGCAAAGTGGTAATTAATTTCTGTTTGCATAGGACACATATTAGTTTGTAGGACTTGACTATCTCACAACCAATGAACATTCAAATCACCGGCAACAGTAGGGAAGATACTTCAAGGCATGTTACAGTTCCATTGATATCCAAGCTATCATTCATTGACATTGACAGATTTTACATATTGTTTTTCTGTTTTCCTTCCTGTCTTGTTTTGTTCAAGGTTATTTTAACTTTCTCTGGCACTACTTCAGTCTCTGGAGCAGCATAGGCAATTTGAGCCATCTGTGTGTTTAGTGTCTGGCTTGCAGGTACTATCCTCCTTTGTTTCAAATCTCATTCATTACATGAGAAGGGAGGATGGCAGATCCATTATGGAAGCTGGTCTGTCTGTGTGGGTGCATTTTATCAGGACATAAGAAGAGGTCTGCCATTTAAAGCAAAGCAGCGCTGGAAGTGTGCGGCCGCTGCTGTTGCCACACCAAAGCGTTTCAAAGGCATATCATCACATGTTGTACTGCAGATATTTTACGCTACAAAGAAAGTCATAAAAGAATAGATTGTTTGATTGAACACACATTTTGAATAGTTATTAAATGACATTTGGAAGGGCTTATTGGATTTTGCAGACATCGGCAGCCTGTTTCCTTTTATCACCACATCAATTTCCTATAACCAAAAGGGAAGGGTCATCAGTCAGCCTACAACAGTTGTTGAGATATTTCAGTCTGTGGTGGACCGACCAACATTGCCATACATGGAGCCATGTCACTAGCGTGGCTGAAAGGCATGTACTCATATTTTACTGGATAGATAAGATCACTTCCCAGCTCTTGAACTCAATCTTTTTCTTTCTTTCACAGTTCCAGGACGTTGCTGTCCCTCCAGTCATGTCCAAGGATTTGAAGGAAATAGCGTTTCCATCACGAAACGCAGACAGCCAACTGAAACGCATGAAGAGAGACTGGGTCATCCCCCCAATCAATGTCCCAGAGAACTCACGAGGCCCATTCCCGCAAGAGCTTGTCCGGGTAACGTAGACCACCCAAGCGCACGCACACACACACACACACACACACACACACACACACACACACACACCGGGGGTGGGCGGTGTACCAGTTTCTTCACCGTCACCGGTGTCACGTTCTGCCACGACATGGATTTTGCAATACCGTCATTACGTGATAAATGTTTTAGAATATTAAATATAACAATATGGCCTTTAGTTTTGCCTGTCTTTATTTTGTTGCAAAGAAAACAAAAAGCATATTCACTATAGTCTGCCGCTATTCACGTGAACAGAAACTGAACGTCAGACGTGAGCCAGACGGCGAAGGTTATAAAGCGAGAGGCAGTTTACCGATACAGTCATCGACAAAGAAACAGAGGGTTCCCAACACAATCAGATTTCAATCAGCAAGACACAACAGCGAGAAGAAGGGTCCTTATTCTCTGAACAGAAATGAATGGGGTGTCGGAACCAGGTGGAGAGACCGAGGTGGAAAAATTGGTACCGAAAAAGGGGAGTACTTCCGTGATTTGGACCTGGTTTGGCTATAAATCATCTGATGCGGTGCAAACATCAATAATATGTAAGATTTGCCGTCGCGTCGTGACAGCCCCTACATCATGGGGCAGGCTAATGTTTTCTTTAAGATGTGTTCCCTTACATTGCCAATAAAGTGAAAAAAGGTGGAATCATGTTTTGAGTGAAGCATCCCCTTTTTAATTTTGTAATACCGTGATATCATACCGTCACCGTTAAAAAAAATAAAAAATACAGTCATATAAATTTTAGGTCATATCGCCCACCCCTAATACACACACACACACACACACACACACACACAAACTCTCATAACTTTGAAGAAAATGCCTTTTGCTTGATACTACAACCTTGGAGGTCCCTGTTGCCCTGAGCTCCCACTCAGAGGGTCACAGACATGAGACTTAATGCTTCAACAAAATGCTTCATATTTACAGCACTTTGCTTAAAGGTCAGGGCTCTTTTTTCCGCTGTATTTATCTTTTGTTTCAGGGGGCAGTCGGTACAAATGTAACCTGGCATTATTTAGAAGCAAAGAGAAGTCTGAAGAGCTCACCAGCGCAATTGTTCCCCTGGTTGCTTTGAGATATTATAACCCTTTTATCATGGCTCAAGGACGCACACCGCCCAATTCATTTACATCAATTCTCTGGTCAGGGCTGGGTGTGGGTGGCTGACAGAGTAGTCGGGACAGCTAAGACGTAGATCCTTTTTCAGCACATCAAGCTGACTTCCTTACCAAGTGTTAAGTCTTGTACATGCTATTTGTATTTATTGTATTTAATCCAGCCATATTAGAAGGGATGTTTCTGGGCTTTAGTGGGTGATATTAGGATGAGGAAATTCTCTGTTTGCTCAGCACGGATCGAGGGTGTAAGCACAGAGGGTCTTGGCTTACATGGCAAACAGGATAGACAGCCCAGCCAAGACGGAACTTCAATATTAAACAGACACACACTCTTTATATGCACTATTTTACTTACACAGCAACCTATTTTTGAACTAATACTGTGATTGGTGCTGAAATGATAAATCGGCAAGTCAGTCAGTATGCAGGAAGGATTATAGCAACTTTAATAAATAATTGAATAACAAGGATTTTCTGGGTATAACCTCTCAAATGTGGGATTTGCTGCTTTTCTGTGTTTTTTTTTTTTAATTATTATTTGAAATGGAACTTTGGATTTCACTGTTGATGAGAAGAAAAGATATGAAGACATTACCTTTGTCTCTTAGAAACTTGCGTTGGGCATTTATATATATATATATATATATATATATAATTTTTTTTTTTACTGTTTAAACTATTCATAATAAAAAACTAAAGATGTAGCTGTAACTGTGATGCATTCAGTTATTGTTAGTACTAGATAAATTGGGCAAATTTAGCAGCTGATATTTGCTTAGTTCACATAAATTGCTATAGGTGTATGTCAGCCAGTAAGTAGGTAATGACGCACACACAAGCTTTCAGTACGTATCAAAGATGTTTGTTTATGTTACGTGTCAATGTGAAACCAGAAAAGCAATATCAGTCAGTATTTTATTATCAGATATGATATGAAGTATTAGTCACAGTATATTTAGCATTGTTTTGCAGCTTTTGTTAACAAATCTTTACACCCACAGATTCGGTCGGACCACGACAAAAACCGGTCCCTCAGATACAGTGTTACAGGCCCTGGCGCTGACCAGCCCCCCAATGGCATCTTCATCATCGACCCGATCTCTGGAGAGCTATCGGTCAACAAGCCCCTGGATCGAGAGCACATCAACAACTTCCATGTAAGTTAAACACAGTAGTTTCAATAAAAAAAACCCTTTAAAGATATTGTTATTATTGGTGTTCCCAGCCTGCTTTATCAAGAGAAATGTGTTCTCTTTCACGGTGCTGTACATTCCTGCTAGTTGGCATGTGTTCAGGGTCACGTGTAGCCTCAACAGTCTCTTCAGACTCAATGAAGGCTGCACATGATAGTGCTAGTGTGGGAAAAATGTGTTCTTTATATAAACAGAATTCCTCTCTTGGTCACGCTGCTGTGAACAAAGAGTTGCTCTTCTACATAAAGTAAAAGAATTTCAGTGATGGTTTGTGGGGTTATTTGTCACAACAGTTCAATTGAGTGAGTAGTTTGTACCCATATATTGTTTGCACAGTTGAGAAACGTCCTTGCTTGAACAGTTCTACAGTCCACATGTGTTTGTGTTTCCCCCAGCTGAGAGCTCATGCAGTGGATCTGAACGGCAACCAGGTAGAAAACCCTATTGACATTGTGATCAATGTGATCGACATGAACGACAACAGACCCGAGTTCACTCATCAGATCTGGAACGGCACTGTTCCAGAGGGTTCCAAGCCAGGTAATGTAGCACATAATGCCAAGCACAGCATCACAATGTATGAGCAAAGGATTGGCTGTAGTCTGAGCCGCCGGCTTCACATCCTGCTGTAGTGTTAGCAGATTAAACACTATTGATGGCATTCCTGAGGTGGCCACTTTGTTAACTTTGCTTCTGCTCTATTAAAGAGCTCAGTGGCACTTTAAGATCACAAGAAAGAACATTGGATGTCCTACATATATTTCAACGCTATAAATCTACTGTTCAATATCGCACTATTGACTCAACTTCTAATGTCTTTTGATTGCAGATTAAAAAGGAAATGGAGTGATGACATGAAAGTATTTGAATATTGTCTCTGTCTTTCTATTCAATAGGAACATTTGTTATGACAGTAACGTCTGTTGACAAAGATGACCCCAAAACGGCTAACGGGATGCTGCGTTACAAGATCCTGTCTCAGAATCCCGAGAGCCCGACCTCCAATATGTTCACCATCAACAATAAAACAGGAGGCATCATTACGGTGGCAGCAGGCCTGGACAGAGAGGTGCGACACGTCTTCTTTCATTCCTTCCTTGTGGCCTTTCGTTCTTCCTCTCTTTCTCTTTATTTTCTCGTACTTCGATTTAGGACTTAGCTTATCTCTCTTGATTTCATACACCTTAATGTTGTTGCCGTTCCCTATTTAGTGGTTGTGGATGTAGACTTCTAATAAAATGATGGTATTGGCATTTAAGTGAGACTTTCATTACCAACGACATCTACTATATGAATTAATATTGTTGTGTATTTGCCGCCTGTCCATTTTCCATGTTTATATAAATGGGCTGTGCATTATTTATTTTCTTTAAATATGATGACAAAAGACAGCTTGAATATATTTGCTAATATCCAGACAGTCTTAGAACTAATGAGCCAAAGTGACTTTTGCTGATTACCAACTAAATGAGAAGTAGAAATGGACTTACCTGTTTCACACTTATTTACTCTTACAAGGTGGCCACACGTGCATCGCTGAGCGGCTAAATGTTTCCCTTCCTTCATTCTCACCTTCTCTGTCTTACCCTCTCTAAAGCAGAAGCCTTCCTTGCATTTTCTTTCTCTCTTTTTCCAGTGCTGTAAATGTTACCACTCTGTAATTTAATTGCATCGAAAATAAATAAAATAATATAGAAAGCTGGAGCCATTTGGTGCAATTCTAGTGAGGGCAATCTAGGCTAGGTGGCTGCTCAATCACGTCCACCCTGGGGCCGCCATTTTATGTCAGCCAGTTGCCACTGTGAAAGTAATTTGCCCGACTCTCATTACCTAGCAACTGGTCCGTCACCTGAGTGGCTTTTAATGTGAAAAGAGCCATTTGTCGGCTTCATGATGGTGCACATACACATAGCAGAGGTGCAAATTTTATACATGCACTTGCAAACATCCATAGAGAATAAATCAGATTTATATAAGAAGTCATTAGTCATCATAATAAAGGAGCCAGCCAGTTCTGATATGTTTAGTTTTTTATATGTTCTTTAGTTGAACACATTAATACCGATGTGTCCCGGGTTACCAGCCTATTAGTGTATGTGTACAGTCTATCACAATCTGAAACAATGGTCCAGAAGTTCTACGTATGATTAGGTAACACCTTTCAGTATAATGGAGTTCAAAACAACATCACTACTAAATACATTCTTGAAAATAACCACAGAGTTAAAGGCAAGAATGGAGATGGATAAGATAGGAATTATTTATGTTGTATTCGAGTGCATTACATTATTAGGTTCACCTAATAAACTCACAGTTCGCTGGCTACATAATAGTTTATACTGTTCAAAGATCAAAGAATTGGGTTTTAATCCTGCTTTTGCTTCTCTTCAATTTCCCTACAGAAAGTGCCTCAGTACACGCTGATCATCCAGGCCACTGACATGGAGGGCAACCCCATGTACGGCCTCTCCAACACAGCCACTGCTGTCATCAGAGTTACTGACGTTAATGACAATCCGCCAGAGTTTACTGCTGAGACGGTAAGAAACAAGCTCATATCTGAGACATCAATGCAGCAATCTTAGTGAGGAGAGAGCACCACAAGGACCCCCATTTCACCCCAATATGGATATATGCACTCAGCTGTCAGTTCTGCTCACTTAGCTAGTTCTGCTTGCCCAGCATTTCCAAAGCCATCCAGATATACAAGTAGCCATCCATGCGTGAAGTGTTACATCCCCCTCCAAATGTTGACACGTGCAACTATGGGGATGTCTGCCCGAGTGAAAGAGGCACTTATTGTGCGTGTGAAACACTGAAATTTGTAATGCTACTGTTGTGCTATGAGGGGACGACAGGGAATGAGATGACCATGACGACATGATAAGTTATCTTGATGTCTATTTACCCAAGATTGGTCCTGCTGTGCTGTGTGAGGCTCAGAGTATTTTCTGCTGCCACAGCAGTATCACTAACAGCTCGCTGTACTGTGGGTTCATGGTTTATTCATGCAGTTTTTCGGCGAGGTGCCTGAAAACCGTGTGAATGTCATTGTGGCCAACCTGACGGTGACTGACAAGGACCAGCCCAACACGCCGGCCTGGAATGCAGTCTACAAAATCACCGGGGGCGACCCCACCGGCAGGTTCTCTGTGCCCACTGATCCAACCACTAACGAGGGCCTGGTAACAGTCGTCAAGGTAAGGCCTCAAACTTCAAACTCTACCCCTTTAATCCCTTGGAGATGCATAGTAGAATAGTAACTGTATGTATGCTATACTGAGAGGTTTGGGGGTGGTTGGCTCTGCCTTAATATCTAGCTGTTCGAATATACTCACATTTAGAACAGTCTGTGAGTGTATGTTTTTAACATACATTGAATTTGGTAGAAGGGAATGTGCCTTAAATATTACGTTGCAAGTTAATAAAGAGAAAAAGTTAATAATCTGTCCAGTTCAGTTGTTTGAAGAATTTTGTGTAAATCAGCTCATAGGAGACCAGTACTGATAAAATTGAAGATCGCTGCAGCAGATTTGTCACATATATTACTTTTCTTTATAAAATAAATTTACTGACAATGATTGTATGATATAAGAGCTGTGCTACTATTTCTCAGCCTGAATTAAGTGTATATTCAAATTCGTAATACATAATTGAAGCACAATTTTAAAATTCTGCACTCTTTCTGTAGCGGTTTTTTATCCTTCAACTGACCACAAAAGGATTCAGTCTCTTTATCTCATCTCGCCGTGTATTGTGAGCGTTCACAATAAGATTTTTCAGACAGGGGGAAAAAAAAAAGCTTTAATTCGTTGGTTGGCTTTCTCACCAGTTTCACATTACCGAAGATGTAATGTGATTTCCTTTTGTTTATTTATTTTTTCTGCATTTCAATGTGTGACTCACTCTCTAAAAACCCTCTCTTACTGTTTTCCAGCCTATTGACTATGAAATCAGTAGGACGTATGTGCTGACAGTCGAAGCGAGGAACGAGGTTCCCCTGGCCAGAGGCATCCACTCTCCTCGTCAGTCCACCGCCACCGTCTCCATCAGAGTGATAGATGTCAACGAGAGTCCCTACTTCGAGCCCAACCCCAAACTCATTAAACTGGAGGAGGGAATGATGCCTGAGTCGACGCTGACCACCTTCACTGCACAGGACCCTGATCGCTTCATGCAGCAAAGCATCAGGTAGATTTTAGGCTGAGCACTGTCTGATTGAAACATTACACACTTTCAAAGGAATCAAGTCCAGTTCACAAATTTCAAGAATTCCTCCAGCCGGTGTAGTTAATTTCCTAGAATGTCTTTTTTCCCTTTAACACCCAGCACAGATGTTAAAATCACACATTTTATCATACATTTTGACGCATATTAAAATAATTGGCAACAACAGCGATGAGGATGCTGGTAGGTTTATCACTGATTACACAGTACCCCGTGTGTGAAACAGGAGTGCCATGATAGTTTAAAGATGACTTGCCACCCTGGCCACTTTCTGCATCATTCCTGCTGAAATACCACTATGCAGCCAACATGTCTCCATCTCATTCTTGTGGAAATAGCCCTATTTCCTTTCCTTTTTATCATCAGACACCTTGCCTCACAGCTGTTTGGCCGTGGAAGAGTTTATCTGCTTGAAAACAGTCCATGTGAAATAAGCTAGTTTTGTAATTCCAGTTTGTCCTACAAATTAGTTTGAGCTACTGATAACAGCAAGCCAGTTCGGTCTCCCCTGTGATGCCGTACTCACAAGTTGGATTAATTATGTAAAATGCATGGCGTCTAAAATATTTATTCTGTGTAAACAAATAAAAACAGAAGAATTATTAAAAGAAACTGGAAGTGGAGACTAAATTCATTCATGACATTTCTTTCTACAGAAAACAAAATTCAACCTTTTCTTAAACTTTCTCACTATTTTTCAAAAATAATTTGCAGGTAACTCCTGACTTGAAATTCAGTTTAAAGTGAATAGTAAGGATCATCAGTCACCGTGTAAACCTTTTTTTTTCCCTCAGGTACTCCAAACTCTCCGACCCTGCGAACTGGCTAAGGATTGACCCGAACACCGGCCGGATCACAACAATTGCCGTTTTGGACCGAGAGTCGCCCTTTGTGAAGAACAGTTTGTACAATGCAACGTTCCTGGCTTCTGACAGCGGTATGTAGCCATTCAAGTGGCACTCCAGTTGCCACAAATACCTTGTTGAGCTCCTGTGATGCAGCAGTTACATGGCCTAGGTGTTACACAAGCACTCTATTCCAGTCCATTATTAGCAGAACATTTAGGAGAAGACAACGCTGTCTTTTCAAAAAGGAAGCCTAGCAGATGTCTATTGTCGCCTACCTCTCCGTCTTCCACCTAGCATCACTTTGACTAGCTTTGGGATGTTTTTCACCTGAAGCCAGTGCGCAACTCTGTTGGAAAAAAACATCTCGGTTACAGCCACAAAGGCATAACTCCATGCTTGAAGGTCAACCTTGTACCAGGCACTTGGCATGTCTGGAATGCTGACCACCTTGGTTGAAGGTTAATGTGCTAGCAATCCCAGAACCATCCAGCACGTGGATATATTCACCTCTTCCCTGCACTGGGGGGATTTACCTCTGTTCAGGTTTACCCTGTTCTGTGGAGCATAGCTTAGGCCAATAGGCTTAAAAACTCTACCAATAAAGAGGTTTCTCAGCATTAATGGGTCAGGATTGGATGACTAGCTCCTTTGAGCGTGGCCTGAATGGTAAAAAAGCCTCTTAGCTGAGTGAATACATAGAGTAGCCTGAGAGGAGCGACAGTGGGCTCTGTTTGTCTGCTTTAGTATTCCCATCCCGTGTCCTTCGTCAGGAAGACGTTCTTCAGGCACACACACACACACTACCCAAATGTTCTGGTATTTCCCCCTTTCTTTCTATCTCCTGACTTGAGATTAGATTCTCAGATCAGCATGCAGTATGGATGAGTCTTCTCCCACTACAGTAAATAGCTGTTTAGACTGTCTTATTACAGCATGAGACCCAACGAATAAACTCTGTACTTTTCTTTTCTCTGTGTACTGCATAAGGATTGCAAAATGAGAGATGGCATTTCAGTATTATATATTCCTATCCATATGTAAATTTGTAAACATCCTTATTTCCCATAAATATGGATGGTGCTGAGTGTGTGTCATTTTATGGCCCATGCAGGTATACCTCCAGCAAGTGGCACAGGTACTCTCCAGATCTTCCTGCTGGATATCAACGACAATGCCCCCAAGGTGTTCCCTCAGGAGGCAGAGATATGTGAGAAACCAGAGCCAAATGCCATCAACATCACTGCACTTGATGGAGACCTGAACCCCAACGCCGGGCCATTTGCCTTTGAGTTAGCCCACCGGCCCGCTGATGTTAGGAGAAACTGGACCATCACAAGAATCAGTGGTAAGACACAGAACACACTCGCATCAATAACCCTACTTGTATACTAAGATATAATATACTTGTCTTAATTTGATGTGTTGATTCAGCTTGTTGGCCTGTGCTGGCCTTCATTTGTATTTGTTAATGAAAACAAAGAAGAGAAGATGAGTCTTTGCAGCATTTTACAATGAGTGTTATTTAATAATTGGATAGAAAACCGTAGAATATGTAACAATATACAGTATATATACAGTATTCAGCAGTCTTCTGTTTGGTAGTTCAAGCTTGAGACTTTGATCTGTGATCCTCCTGAACAACACTTCAAAAACGTCTAAATAGCACACTTCAGATGGGTTAGGTAAAGCTGGGACAGAGAATATAATATTATATTAACATTACCAAGCAGTCCTTAATTGTATATGCTAATTTGAACTAAACATGAGTGGAATAACTCATTTGTTGTGTGTTCGCTATTAGATAGTGTGAGTTGAAAAGCAGTGAATATATCTTAATAGGATAATGGCATTTGGATTATCGCTACTGGGAATTTAGCCTAAGCAGCATTATCAAAAGGTATTCAGTAGATTCATAAGCTCCAAATCTAAATCCTGACTGTGTTTTGGATTAGATATGCTGATGCAACTTCCAGGTAGGAATTTATGCTGCATATTTGTGGTAATAGGAGTGTAATCGTCCTGTGTACACGCTCTATACAAACGCCTATTCAGAGTTTTGATTTAATCCCCTCTGAAAGATTCCTCTGCTAAAGAAACATGTTATTTTATTTTTAAACACCCTGAGTAACTTACTTACTTGTCTGACTACTTCATGTGTATTTACGCTGACAAAGAGCCATCGTGGATCACTCCCTCACTCCTGTTTTTTTCTCCTCTTCGCCTCTCAGGTGACTATGCGCAGATGAGCCTGAAGATTGGCTTCCTTGAAAGTGGTATCTATGATATCCCCATCATAATCACAGACTCTGGCAACCTTCCCATGTCCAACACCTCCTATCTGCGGATTAAAGTCTGCCAGTGTGACATCAACGGAGACTGCACTGACCAGCAACATATCATGGCTGCCGGTCTGGGCACTGGTGCCATCATCGCCATCCTCCTCTGCATCATCATCCTCCTCAGTGAGTGTCTCAGTGCCTTTCTCAAATAGCACATCACACGAACACATGCAGGGATTATAAAGACAGCTAAACGTTATCCGAGATACTGCTAGATTACTGTAGGATTACCAAAAAGATAGCCTTGATCAGGCCCCCATCCACGCTCTAAAACATCAGATCCGATTACATTTGTATGAAAATATGCAAGTTATTATGATTTGAAATGAGATCTCTTTCTCTCTGTCTGCCTGTCAGTTCTCGTGCTGCTGTTTGTTGTGTGGATGAAGCGCCGCGATAAAGAACGTCAGGCCAAGCAGCTCCTCATCGATCCAGAGGATGATGTTAGAGACAACATTCTCAAGTATGATGAGGAAGGTGGAGGAGAGGAAGATCAGGTAAGGACGGTGTTTTAAACACAAACAGTGCAGACTCCTTAATAATTCTGTTGTGATTTTAAAAACCTATTTCTCAGTCTGCTTCTTACTGTAACGGATGGTGTCCTTCATTAACACAGTGGGGTTTTGTTTTTTTTGTTTTTTTTGTTTTTTTGCCAAAGTAAGATTTCTTTGGGGAAAAAAACCAAATTTGTCTCCGCTCCTCTCATTGGGTTGGAGTGAGATGTCGCATACATTGAGCACCAGTCAGGATTCAGAAACATTTGAATCAGAAAGAGTTGTGGGGGTGTTGGCTTATCTTACCAGACTGTCCATCGAATCTGACAACGCAGATAAGCTGATGTTAATTTCAGAATAAATAATACCGTTCCTTATGAACTTAGACAAGAATATTTGCAGTACAATGTTTTTTTGAAAGGGTGACATAAGGCGAATGTGTGGCCTTTTTATTTGGAAGAAACATTCAGGTCACATCTACAGTATGCAGCACAGTAGCAGTTTCTGTGTAACTGAAGCAGCAGAAGGACAAAGAGGACCAGCTAGACTCTCCTTGCAAGCATACATGCACTTACAATGCATGTATGTTTCAGTCCTGCTCATTATGCTGCTCTAAGATACACTTATATTTTTACAGTTTTCATTGTTTAAAAAAAAAGGGGGGGAGCTGGGAATCGAAATCAATAAGGCAAACACATTTTGATCCAATCAGTTCTGGAAATATTGGAACTGTATCCTCAACTGGAGACACTAACACACACACACACACACACACAATAGAAATGCAATGCAATGCCACAGGCTTCACTGAAGTCACATCTCTTTATCCCCCTGCAAGGATCGCACACACACAGACACAAATTCAATTGTCCTAATGACCCCTTGTTAGCAGAACGGAATCATTTCATAAAAAAAGGCAGTAATAAAAGCAAATGGGCTGTATTCTTGCTGTTGGCTGAAGTGCTCCGGCAGCTTAGGTATAGCAGAAATGAGCAGGAGACCCTGGCCTGACCCAGCACAGTGCCAAATTAGCCTCGGAGACTTGTAATTGGTAAGCTGATGTCATTTGGAGATAGACATCTGCTGTGGCGCAATAATGAAGCTCTGTCTAAGGTAACAATATGACTGGAAAGCCATTACACAACAGCCAGTGATTAGGCAGGAGGGAGTGCGCCCACCTGTGCATTCACATCCTCACTCTTACACACAAAATGCACAAACCTGTGGACCAGAACATGATATAACACCCCTCAAAGGCAAACGAGCGGATGCAGCAATTTATCGAGGGAAAACAAGCTTCCATTTTGAGTGGCGCGGAGGAGGTCGGGGCGCCAAGAGAAAATGGTCTTGTCTGTGGAATTGAGGGAGTCAGTGTTGGGTAAAAAATGTCCCTTACTTTCCCAGCGATGTGGTCTTTATAATGCCCACCTCTGTTCTCCCTATCTCCCGCTGGGGTGGAAATTGAAGTGTCAGACCATTGGGCGCGCTCGGAGTATACGATTTTAGTTGCCATTGCCCCGGTTTGTATTGGTTTGTGAAGCGCTCGTTTCATCAAAGGCAGACAGCTGATCAGGCCGCTCTCCCCAGACGTGGAAAACATGATGCCGGAATAATAGCAAATTGAGAAGTTGCCGTGCACAGGTGAAAAGATCAAATGTAAGGGAGAGATGAGTCACCGGCTTCTTCAAATGACCTCAATAATATGATGCACATTAACCTTAGACCGTGTGGCTTTGAAAAATGTTTTGGTTTGTTTTTCAATCTCATGCAGTAAGTGAAACTAAACGAATCAGACCTGTTTAAACAGATAAGTGACTCATGTATTTGTCACCAGAGATGAAGTTTAACATGTCAGAGGAACTCTTACCACCTCTGATATTATCTCAATTGCAACTTGGGGCTTACTTCTGCCCTTTTGGACATGATTTCAATTATTATAACATTGTACAAAATGAAGTAATTGCCACAAGTCCAACAGGGCAAGAAACATGAGCGGTCAGATTTAAGGGAGTAGTTTGAAATTTTGAGAAATATGCTTATTTGCCTGCTTGGCGATGAGTTGGATGATTCTGTAAATCTGAAGCTTAACTAAGCTACCCGGCTGCTGGCTCCAGCCTTGAATGGACAGCTGTGAAAGTGGTATCAATCTTCTCATTACATTTTTGGCAAGAAAGCAAATAAGCAAATTTCCCAAAATGTCAAACGATTACTTTAAGACGTGTTGTAAACAAGCCAGCACTTTAGACAACTTTTCAAAAAACACTTTATTTGGAGGTGAAGACAAATGTGAGTGTGTGCTCACAACTACACAATGTACGGAGGTCAAACTCGTACCTGTATCCTCTATAAACTGTGATAGATGTTTGTAATGGACAGTTTGGGTAATGTGTTATTTCTCTATTTCCTCTTCCAAATAAGTTTGGCTAACCTGGGGGTTGTGTAAACCCTCTGATCCTCTGACTGCTAGTGTTTCTTGCCATATATGCTTTCCCAGATTCCACAATTGAATAAGTGTGTACAAATAATAAATTAGTTCTCTATTAATTAAACAGAGTGCGTAAGGCTTAGCAATGTTAGGTCTCCCATGTTTGAATGTGGGTCATGAGTGCCAGGGGCAGCCATTTCACCAGGCCAGTGGACGTGTTGAGGAGTCAGTCTGCTGAAGGGGGCCGGTATGTCATTAGACCTTCCTGCTTAGTTCAGCCATTATACGGCTCTGTTGCAATTCCTGTCAGCAACTCCTGACAACTCCGGTCAAACAGGAGTCGGACCAAATATGGTGGATACTGCGGGATGCATGATGACCATTGTCATCAAATTACACGCGAATAATCAATGTGTTTTAGATTTGAGGTGATACTTACTGGTGTGGAGCTGAGTAGGTGTTTGTCAAGGGCCTGCGTGCTTCGCCGTGTTTATATATCTGGGTTGTTTGTGCATCATCACAGGGTTTATATTTTTTCTCAGGTTTATTTTTACATTGGAGCATCTGCAGCCTTTTTGTTTTTTTTTCCTTTTTCCTGGGAGTGAGTATGTGTGTGTGGTACATGTTCAACTGAGCAAAGACAATTTTGAAGGGGGATATTAGAGATGGATGGATTACCGAAAATCTTCTAAAGAGGGGCAATCCATCATGCACGCTTATTAGGCACACACCCTGATTCTCAAATGGCATTTTCTCTATCATATCGCCTGTCACCGTGATACCATCCAGTCATTCAGCTCAGCTCTGCTCGTCACCACAGACTCTGTCTCTCCTAACTCCCTTTTCTCTCTTCACTCTTTCTCCTCCTCCTTCCCTGCCCATGACTTTGCACAAACTGCGAGCCATTCAGGTTGCCTTGGTAATGTTAATAGGATTAGCAATGGCTTATGCATATCCACCATCCCGTGTCTGGGCATTGATTAGAGAAAAACCGTCGCCTGCACATCCTTCCTGCAGCACGCTGCACAAGTACAAACACTCTGCAGCGTATGATGTGGTCCTCAGCTTGGACCCCCTCAGTGCTGGCTCTTTTTAATGTGTCAAATTGTCCCTGGGCTTGTGCTTCACAGACAAGAAGATTAAAGTTTCCCTCATGTCCCCTCAACTCGTCCCGCTGCATTATAACTTTTAAAATCTCCACTCAGTTGAACTTGGTTTCCTCTGTGCAGCACAGGATGTGTTGTACCTATTTAAATAATCACACTCAGTTTGGGGTCTCGTCACACTGCTCAGCTAACTACCATCTGTCTACGTGTTCCTCAGGATTACGACCTGAGTCAGCTCCAGCAGCCGGACACGATAGAGCCGGATGCCATCAAGCCGGTTGGAATCCGCCGTCTAGACGAGAGACCCCTCCACCCTGAGCCACAGTACCCCATGAGGTCAGCAGCACCCCACCCTGGAGACATCGGAGACTTCATCAACGAGGTACATGCACCATCCAGCAACAGCACCAAAGCAGTTATTGGAAACTTGAGATTGTTGTGTTGCGTTGTGCGTTGTGCACGGTGAAATCCCAAATCCCAGGAGAAGAGAAGAAATGAAAGGATCAGTGCTTTCACAAAGCTTGAATTTCATTTTCAAGTTGAATGACTTTCTTATAATAAACTTGTATCTAAATAAACAATTGGGTTCTTATAACTCAGTCTCAAGCAGTTGTGCATCGCCTTGTAGTGGGAGGGGGAAAAGGACTCTAAATTGAATCAATTATTAGTAGAATTGCTTTCATCTTTTCCAGGCAGCAAGAAGAAACTTTTCTCATCTCACATACTGTATATCCGCTCAGACATGCATAAAGCCCGAAAAAGTACATGATGCCAACTTACTTCGATATAATTGTTTTTCTCCTCACTTTCTACCAAAGCATAGTTATAGACGTGTCAGCGTAGAAATAGGAGATGAGGGGAGCAATACATTGGCTTTCTATCGGAGTGCACTGTTCAGAGTGCCCTCGTTTGCCTCAGGCCATCATTGACTCCAGCATGAAGGGAGAATGTAAAATGAAAAGAGCAGTCATGTATTTTTCACAAGCTCCAACAGACAAGAGTTTCACAGCATTACAAATGGAGTTCTCTCTTAGTTTTTGGATGGCGCCCATGTTTTTAGATTAGAACTTGCTCTTTCGGCTCTGCTCCCCGACCAGCTATCTCTCAGAACCCTTTACCCAGGCGCCACTCACTTTCACTCTCACCGAGAGTCATGAATACACCTAATGCACTTTGTCGTAACTGCTGATATTGAGCAAAATTAAAAAAAGAACAGTTCCACAATGTACATCCTTCATCAGACGCCTTATTTTAATATTCTCACAAGACCTTTGAGACTTTTCAAGTCTGAGCGTCCTGACCCAGAAAATGCTTGCTGCAAGCAGGCAATGCTGATCTGTTTTTAGCCCCAGATTTGACTGTCGCTAAAGCTCAGTCATGGTAGCGCTAGCACTCACATGGAGCTGGAATCTAACCCAACTGATAAGGGCTAGCTGCCAGAGGAGCAGGGAGACAGAGAGGGGTGGGGGATGGGAGGGGGTCTGATCTCCATCCTGTAATGTGCGCACGCCCCAGGAGCTTGTGGCTCTTAATTAAATTAGAGGGACAAAAAAACGAGGCATTGGTTTAGCATAAGGACTTTAACCTCACAGTCGGACAAACAGAGGTCTATTAGTCAGCTCCTGGTCTATTGCAACAGAGGGGGGTAACATTAGATACGTCAGCACCAACTTGACATGACCTCTGTTGGTCACAGGTGGACACGGTGCCACAAAGCTGAAGTGATTGCATTCATTGTTTTGCATAGTGACTCGTTTCAGCCCGGCGTGTGTGTGTGTGTGTGTGTGTGTGTGTGTGTGTGTGTGTGTGTGTGTGTGTGTGTGTGTGTGTGTGTGTGTGTGTGTGTTTGTGT
>JAVQJF010129217.1:0-100462 GCA_036023855.1 Gadopsis marmoratus
CCCCCCCCCCCCCCCCCCCCCCCCCCCCCCCCCCGAGACGACAACAACAACAACAGACATTTAACACCAAGGGCTATACCGAATTATGCTTGTGTGTCTGTGCTCTGTACAGTGTCTGCTTCTCATTTTCATTTCCTCTGCGTGTCAGTGTTGGGAGGCATGCTTGTGCATAAATGTTCGCTGGTGTTTTTTTTTTTTTTTTCTTTTCTTGTGTAGAGAGAAAATATGAACCAAGGAAATTCTGTAAAAGCAAAGGATCGTTTGTGCAACATGTACTCACTCCTCTGCTGTATAAACGCCATTGTTGTGGGACAAAAAGTGGCCATGTCATATTTTGTAATATTTTGAGTTTTTTGGGGGGGGGTTTTCTGGCTGTGAGATGGACCTTCTAGTCATTCAGGCTGGATTTCCCCTCTATGGGGGTTTAAGGGAGTCGTGAGGCCTTGTTTGGGGCCTTCAGCTTGCTTGCAGCGTTGTATTTCGATAAAGACAGACATGATTGATTCCTGTTGGCCATTTTTAGTCTTCTACTATGATACTTGCTCATGTTTAATGTTAGCGGTCTATGACCGTACGTGTAAAGACCCCCCCCCCCGCCGCCCTTGATCAGACTATGAACACTAATCACGAATTGACTATTTTTTGTTTGTCTTTTACTTAAATGTGTGTTGTTGTTGTTTTTTTTTTTATCTGTGAATTTTAATGTGTAATCCTGGATTTTTAATGTTCAAACTTTCTAGTGGAATTTCAAAAACAAAAGGGCAAAAAAAAGGGAAAAACATCTGCGTTCTCGAGCAAAAAGAGCCGATGCAAACAAAGAGACGTGACGGGCCGCATGACGGTGTCGGGAGCCAGTGTTGTTGATGTCATTCCGTGTGCGTATATGTACATGTGTATGTCTTTCTTTTGCGTGTGTGTGTGTGTGGTTTTCTTCTTTGGAATGCTGAACCTCCATTGTTGACCCAACTTTCAGTCGCGTCTTCGTCACATTGAAGACGAGTTTAAAGACCCGAGTCGCGGTCGCTACGTGTTCACATCATCTTGTAATGAAATTTAAACGGCCTGTCTTTCTTTTCTTTTTTTTTTTTTTTTTTTAACTAAATAAAGGGACATTGATCAGTCGCAGCTTTTTCTTGTCGAGCTACATTCACCAAAGCGAGGAGTTTTGAGACGTTAGAAAATGTCAGTTACTGAAGGTTTATATTGTGTCAACTTTTTCTTTTGTTTTGGTATTTGAGTAGAAGCGAAACAGCTGAGCGTGTGGTTTTATGGCATCACAAGTCCCGTGTTGTCACTCGGTCGAGTTTGTGTCGCTGCCCTCTGACAACCTGCTCATTTCGCCTGAACTTTAAGGGCACAGAAGTTAAACACGGGTCTAACAGCGCTTTTAGAGTTGCAAAACGTGTGGGTTTTTTTGTTTTTTTGTTTTTTTTGCAACAGCAGTTGTTGCTTAAGTTGGGGAGGAGAATGTATTGTGGCTTTCCTTTGCTTGCTGGCAGGACTGAAAAAGCTCTGTGGCTTTTTTTTTGTTTACAATGAAAACCTCATTAACTTTTTTAAAAGAGAAAGAGGCAAACACATTTAAAAGGGGGATGTAAATGACACGTGAAATTTCAGTTGTATTTTTAATGTCTCATTTCTCCTCAGACCTTCAGAGGTCTGACACAGATGTTGTAATCTATGTTCAGTTGTTTACTCCCCCTGATGATAAAATACTGTGTGTGTGTGTGTGTGTGTTAACCACTGGGGGGGGGGCATATTTGTATTCTCAAAGCTACTCTGCATACCTCAAATTGTATGATACATTTATTTACTACATCCCCATATGTCTATTTCCAAGAATATCCAAACAACGGTCTCACAGATGTACAACCCTTTTTTTTGTTATTGTGATCAATTCTTGCGTTTGTAGAAATCATACTGTTTAATTGATAACGATAATAAAAAAAAACACTAAACCTTGTTTGTGTCTTTTTTTTTTTTTTTTTTTTTTTTTTTTTTTTATTTACATCGGTGGAGGCTTCACGTGCTCAACAGCGCGAACGGTTCTCTGCGCGCGCCGATTGCGGCACATCCGTTCATAAAAGAAAATCCATCACTGCGCCGTGAAAAGATACGTTACCAGCGATTTAACAACGGAACGGTCGCCTCGGTGTCTGGAAGCAAACGACTCTCGGTCTCCCAGGTGATCATTATATCGACTCTAAGCAAAGATATAATCCGAAAACTGTACCCCCCACCCCTGGAACAGTAAAGTCAGTTTTGTTTGCTTTTTGCGGTCGACGCTGTCATCTGTTTTCAGCGTAGCGGAGGTCAGGGTCCACGTAAAACAGCTGCGTCAAGCGACCGGGGTTGGCGCCACGGTATCCGGGAGTACCTGCCAACATGAAGCCCCCATTTCATGTGCAATTTTCCATCGCTTCTCTCCATATCCACTTCAGTTAACCTGGAAGGATTTCGATACACGTCCTCGTGTTTGCCACGTTCCACATTTTAAATGAGTATTTTTTGTTTAAGTCAAACCTGCAAAGAAAGTCTCTTACTCTGAAGGCAGTCGTGCCTGGCTTCCGCTCTGGCTCACTGCGCGCTCACACAACCTTGCTAGTAAAGGGTTCACGGCTCTGATTGGTTTGCGTAACTGGGTCCGTTTGGTTGATCGTGAGCTGACTTTAAAATGCCCATATTAAACTTTTAATAACTAGAAAAATTGCGTTGCCTGAAGAAAATGCGTGTGAATGCCGAAAGGCTGTCGCTGAACTGGACAGCTGTGCAGCAAACTGCAGAAAATGCACAAATGTGAAATGAATTGGCAGAATTAAAAGCAGAAATGTAACACCTGGGAGAAGAAGCTAAGAGCTGAAATACAAATAAGCTGAAAGCTAAACTGTGATATTGTAATTAATTGTTAAAGAAAGCACAACATTTTAAGTATAAATTGTGGAAAAAAATGATAAAAAATGGAAATAAAATAGAAACATAATTGTCCTTAAATAGCTCTACATTGTTACATTTCTGCAGAAAGAGACAGATGAATAATTTCAATAATGTCTGACTGACGTGGAATATTTGAAATGTAGTCGTATCTGATCTCGGGCTTCAGTGTAAATGTTCTCTGCAGGTGACGCAGCTGAACCCTCTGATCTCCATTTCTCTTTGGGTCGTTCAGCGCTGAAGATGGCTCAGCGGTAAAGTCCCCGGTTTGGGGATCCGGCGACGCGAGATCGGATCCCGACGGAAGCAACAAGGTGGGTGCAGGTTTGTGACTCAGTCACAGTTTGGAATCAAGCGAACGGTGGTTCAGGGTTCAGAGGTACTTCACTGTGTGAAGAAGGTGTGTGTAAAAACAACACGGTCAAATGCAAAACACAAGGTCAAATAACAAGGTACTACAAACATCAAAAACAACAAATACAATACAAGGTCAAATACACAACAAATACAATACAAGGTCAAATACACAACAAATACAATACAAGGTCAAATACACAACAACAAGGTCAAAAACTAAAAACAACAAACATCAAAATTTTGATGCGAATTTTTACAAGGTCAAATACACAACAAATACAATACAAGGTCAAATACACAAATACAATACAAGGTCAAATACACAACAACAAAGTCAAAAACTAAAAACATCAAACATCAAAATTTTGATGCGAATTTTTTCATGAAACAAGACATATTTATCTACAAGCTGATCTGGCAAAATGATCTCTGTGGACTTGAGAGCAGTTTTGGCAGAAAGATTTGAGGCGGTTTCACAGCAGCCCGTCACTCTGGCTGTCGCTCTAAAAATGTGTTTATTTCAATAATAATGATGTTTATTTATATAGGATCGAAACTGGAGATTAAAGGTGAGACATTACTTACTACAATTGCTACTACTACACCCCAATCATTAATTATATTATCACTGAATTTGATAATTGATTAATAACTTCTGTATCATGCAAAAGTGTCAAACATTTCATGATCACAGCAACACAGATGGGAGGGTTTGTTTCTTTTACATGACTAAAAAATGGATTCGCTTTTGGTTTTATACTGTTACTCGGACAAAGCAATCAATCTGAAGATTTTAATGGCAAAATTTAATAAAAATACAAGATGGGTTAAAAAAATGCTTTTCATCTTTATTGCAAAGTTTTAATATCTTACAAGAGATTACATGTTCCTATGCTTCTCATTAGCTTGTTAAGTGACAGTCAGTGCATTTATTTCAGATTACCTACAGTGTTCAATAAGTATAGCTGACTATATGGTTGAAAAGTGAGACCCATGGCTACGGCCACAGCTATGTGCATTTTTACGCAGCTTTAAGTGTATCTACGGCTTAGGTCATTGATCCTGCGTAGTGCATCTTGGTTGTGGATGGTCTTGTGGACTGTGATGAGGAAGGGGAAGGCGGAGGGCAGCTCAACCCTACGGCTCAGCTTCTGGTGGCCCCAGTGGAGGCAGCGCAGCCTCTCAGCCAGGTCCCGTCTGCCTGCTTGCTCCAGTCCATCTTGCAGCAGCTTTGTCTTATTGGGCTTGTCCCATGACTTCTCATACCTGTAAAAAAAAAAAGATGGCCATCTGAGAAACATTTGAGACCAAGGAAGGGAACAGGAGAGAGAAAATGATATATAGTGCAATGGAGTTGTATCAGAGTGAGGCAGCGTGTAGAAAGCCCAAAAGCCAAAGCCCAGTAGATCACAGGAAAACACAAATGACTAAAACTATACTTATTATATGAGAAGTCCTGAGCACCTATTTCAATCTTTAATGTATGCAATTGTTTCCGATATCTGGAGCAAACATTGCACAGAATAATGGGACAGATACCCCCTTGATGACATTCTTATGTCAATAATATGGTGTTAACTCCGGAAAACCCCCTGTATGCACTAGGTTGAAGTATTATGTAAGTATAATGACACTTTAATATACAGTATCTGCACGCTAACAGTTGCCAAATCTTCCCACAACATCATACACATGCACAGACTGTACCAGCTCTCCAACATGGTCCTAGCTTGGACACTCTTCTCTGTCGATTTAGTGTGGAACCGCCCTATCTCAGCCCTGTTGAATCCAAGCTCATACGCCAAAACTGTCCACTCAAAACCAAGCTGTCCAGAAATCTCCAGCAGTGTCTTCAGGTTAATTACAGCATCCTAATAAAAAGACATAAAGTTAAAGGGATTTAAAAATGATTCAGTGAGGGTGTCAATGAATGTCAATTAAATATCTTTGCTGATTTAAGATACATGAAAGTGAAAATGAAAACAGTTTTATACATACCTCTTGGGCTTTGTTGGGCATTATCTTAACTTCCAAAAGATCAGCAGTGCAAATCACACTTTTTAAGTCTTCATAAAACTAATTTAACAAAGATCTTGTGAAAAAGCTTTCTCTGCAGATATCGGCGATTGCTACATAATAAACATGCATTTACAATCCAAAATTCCAACTAGCAGGCAGAGATTTTAGTTACCCTTAGGTACAGTGTGCCAATAAAGAATGAGTGTGGTTTGAGTGTTACTAGGGAGATTCATCATCAACATACTAATCTGTTAAACATTAGTCACTTTAGCTCCAGGGTCCCTGGAGCTGACAGGTAAACAAGAGTACTGTCCTAAAATTAGAGTGACATCCTCGCTGTTATATTTTAGAGAAATCACTACGGCTTATCAGTTATTAGATTTGTTTGCATTGAAGTGCACATTTGCAGGGATGTGGATGGTGATTCATGTTGTGTATTTTCTTTTTTTCTCTTTTTATTTGTCAGGGTAGCAACACTGAGAGAATGGTGTTTGCCACCGTCTTAATTGTGTTAATAGCCTTGGACCATTCAGTGGATGGTCTTTAGCTTCAAAATTGTGTGTGATGGCTATATGATACAGAATGATGTTTCTCACTAACTCAAAAAGTACATCAATTACTGCAAAATATTACAGAATAATGCCAGCCTGTTTCAGTGGAGTAACAGTGCCACCTGCAGTTGATCATTGGCGTTAGGCTCTTCGAGAAATACATTTTCTTGACACTTTAAAACACCAAGTGAACTATATTCAAGACATACTAGAAAAAATACAAAAATATTTTGAAAGACTTTTATTGACTTTAAAAATTCGCCTCCTCTTTAAATTCTCGTCATCCATAAAAAGCATCAGGGCTCTTTGTGCAATATCATTGCAGCGATTCTGTTTATCAAAGAACATTAAAAATCTCAGCTCTTATGTAAACAATAATGAAACGAAAGTAGCCAAAAGATAATGTGCGTACACTTATGTTAACAAATGTCATATTTTACTTAAGAAACAAAGAAGATAATTTTTTATGTGTTAATCATAGTTCTGATCAAAAGTGCTGCAAGGTCCAGCCAATAAATATAACTGATATGAATTACACTACATTTTAACAGGCACGGGATGTAACAAAATTCCAGGTTCAACTTCATATCTGACACCACAGTCTGACAAAAATGTAGAATTGCAAAATTAGTCATATAAAATCATGAAAAGCATGTACAAAAGCGTGGGTTATTTTTTTTTCTAAGCTTTCAACTGGAGAGAAATTTTCATTCTGTTGAATGAAAGCCTTAACTATGCACAATGACAAATCAAAAAACACACATCAAAGAAGATCCAGTTCACATTTAACAACAGAATATCAGAATATTGCCAGGTTGACTCATAGTGTGTCAGTCTGTGTTTCAGCAGGCAGTAAAGATCCAGCCTGCTGGACCCATACTATTCTCAGTCTCTGCTCTGTCCTTCAGTGAAGAGTAGCGCCTTTTAGAAATGTTAACAGTCACTCTCTCTTGGGTCACAGCCCAAGACTGGGCCCTCCTGACTGCAAAGTTTCAAATAATTTGGGTCCCGTGCAGAGATACCCTGTGCACCTCTTTAACTTCAACAGTTTGTTTGGGTTCAGTAGCAGCCATCTTTCCAGCTGCCATCCCTCAGGGCACTCAGGGCAGCCAGGCTCTTTGGAGGAGTCAGCAAACTGACAGACAGACAGAAGGGAACAAGTTGATTCAATTCCTAAATTAATAAAAGATTTTTGAAAAATCCTCCCCTCACGTGTCATAAGCAAACCAGTTTAGCTTGCCTGTCAAAGTTTGACCTTTAACTATAACACCTCCCATAGGACAATTTGTGTAAATGTTTATACACCTGTGCTGCATCCCAATTCCACACTACAGACTTACTTATTTGCCCATCATTTTTCGGTTAATGGATATATTTTTTGGTCTATACAACACCAGAAAACAATGAAAAATGCCTATATCAATGTCCTAGAGTACATGGTGAAAAGCAGCAAATTTTCACATATAAGAACCTGGAACAATAAAATGTTTGGCATTGTTGCTTGAAAAATGACAAACAATAAATTAATTATCAAAATAGTTGGTGATTAGTTTTCTTTCAATTGACTAATTGATTCATTGATTCATTCACTAATAATACAGAATGTACTATGTACTAATGTTTACAATAAATTGTTTTTGCAGTTAGTATCCAAGACATGAAGATTTAATATTTAATATTGAACATATTTAAACCTTTTAACGGGAAATTATACAATATGCAATGATGGACGTCAGTCAAACTGCAACTTTAGAATTAAACTTAACAAAACAAAATGTTTTTTCCAAAAGGTTGATAGTTGTGTCTTTGTTGTTCTTTTGATACGTTTTCCTGGAGTTGTTTCACCCCAATCCACAAATATTTATTTTGTTTACAGTTGTAAGTAGCTGCTCCATTTCTTTTGTGCATTGCATTGTGGGAGAAAAGTGCATGATAAAATCAAGGGTTTTTAACTCACACTGACTGTTTTGAGTATCATTTCCAGTATGAACTCACTGCATTTGTACATCATAGACTGAGATATGTCATACAGATGGACACAATCTGTTACATTAAACTCATATAGTCAGTATTTCTGCCCTTACCTGCGTGTAGGTTGGGTGATTTTGCTTGCACGTGGAACTCCACTTGTTCCGACAAAAGAGGCTGGGCGGGGAAGGGAGCTACGAAGGACAGACGGCTGGTTGGTGTTGGCTTTTAGAGGCTGAGGTACCAAACTGCTGCTGGGTTTGAGGGGCTGATGCAGTGCAGCACTGCTGGGGATGGAGTGTAGACTGGTAGAGGTGGACAGGGAGGTGGAAGTGGGGCCCTGCTGCACTGTGGGGCTTACGTAGGCTGTGGCTTTTAGCGGGTGTCGGGGAGTGGTGGGGAAGTTCCCCACGCTCTGCACTCGCTGACTGAGCTGGCCTGGGGAGGGAACTGAAACACAACAAGAGAACAGTTAAATGAAAGTAAGTCTTGTAGTAAGTAAGTTTGAAATTTGCCATGCCTTCAGAAAAGAGTGCTTCATATTCACTGATGAATAAAAATGAGGGGTTTAAGGCTGATTTATTAATAGACTTGAGGAAGAGCCTTACTGGAAGACTGGAGTCGTGCAAGCCCACTGGATGAGTCAAAGCTCTGGCTGCTCCGGAGGGAGGATATCGCTGGCAAGGAGGAGGGGCCATGGGAGGGCAGGTTGACGGGGGAAGCCAGGCATGAAATACTGGGAACACTGGGCATGCTGGGAGCTCGGATCAGGTTGGGCATGCTTTTCCGTAGCTTGTCTATGCAACCATATGAACAAACTAGATCAGGTATTGTAGGTGTCGACTCCATTTGGAGATTTTCACTCACAATTCCAACATTAAAAATAACAGTTTGACATTGTGTGGAATACCATGGTTACTGCTTCCGGCCAATAAATAATCTTGCACATAACCTCCTGTAAAACCACCACTTGTCATTCATAAAATTTGTTTTTTGTAAACAAAAAAGATAAAGTCAATTAGTGAGCTTTGGAGGCGCTGGAAGTCAGTAGATTTTGTTACCTTTTGACAGCCAGGCTAGCTTCTTCCCTCTGTTTGTAGTCTTTATGCTTAACTCTGTCAAGATGCTTTCAGTCTGAATTGGGACATTCATACCAAGAATTCATTAGACACTCACCTGTGCTATTCCTGTATGCTGTGTGTGTTTCTGCGGTCAGGCTGGAGGGCCCAGAGTACTGGCAGAGTCCACTGAGGGAAAACTGAGGGGTGGCTGAGCTGCGCCTGCAGTCTCTGATACTGGAGAAGGTGTGAGAGTGGGGCAGGCTGCCCCGCTGCATAGAACCTGTGGGGAACAGTCGAGGCTGGGGAGGAGGTAGCTGATCATACCCCTCATCCTCCTCATCCTCCTCCTCCAGATCCATTTCACTGCGCCTCAGGGAGTGTAGTGAGAAGCTGGAGCTGCGACGGCAGGCTGTGGCTGAGGTAGAGGCGTATTCCTGTCGGAGGCCTACAGGGTGACAGTCAATGCTTTATTCTATGGAACAGAATAAATGGAACAGACTGAACCTCATAATACATTTTCTTCTGGAGTGGGCCCCACATCCATTATTCAGTTAATGAATCGGTAGATCACACTGACACAGGAAAGTTTTTTCTGAAATCTCTTGAAATAGCACATCAGGATATTGCTGCCTACTGAAGTTTAACTGTTCAACATTTATCTTAATTTTAGAGTAATCCATTTCAGTCTCTTCAGAAGGTGATACATCAATGTTTTATAATATTGCTGGATCTCATTCACTTGTACTATCTCAGGTCTTAAGAAATAAAAACAAAAAAAAGTATAGAGAAAAGTATATACAGTATACTGTAAGTACAAATAGTATTTTCATTACAAGGCAACTGTGAATGTAATATCAGCAATCAGCTAATTTTCATTAATGGCACATTTTATATTCTCTACCCTCTGTAGCGCCTACAAGACATTTAGATGGTCGACTCACTCTCCTCCTGAAGTCGTGCCATGACCTCCACATCTGTCATGTCCTGCAGTTTGTAGCTCATCGAGATGGAGTCATCCTCCAGCTCTGACACACCGACCTCGCTGTCCACGGAAGACTGTGGGCTGATGGCTGCGTGATGGCGCCCCACATCTAAAAGCACACAGGAGAGCCACGTGTATCTCACCAAGATATTTCACTTTCTGCAGCCAAGGGAAAACTCAACACAGAGAGGAGACGTTGCCATAACAGATGTGACGTTTAAGAGTATATATTCATTACAGATGCATGGTGACTCACACCAGATGAAACTGCAGACGTTAATGACAGGGCAGAGAATACATATCGTCAGTGAGGTCTTACTGTGGAGAGTGGAGTTCGATAGGAAGGTGGGCGCTCTGTCACTGAGGCTGCAGCTGGCCCTGAGCGGGGGAGTCGGCAGGAGAAAAGACTGACCGGATGATGGCAGTGGGGCTTGGAAGGAGAGAAACGCAGCAAACGAGAAAGAAGATTAAATCACTGAAGACCAGCCTAACATGCAAGTCAAAGCTCAACCTGCACTCACTGACATTTGTGTTCATATAAAATATGGATGAACAGGCAGAAGGTTGGTTTTTTTTCTGGTGGATTTTGAGCTTGCTTGTCTCCATCTGTCTGAGGGTATGATCTTATAATCTCTTCCCTTGAATTTGCTGTAATCTGACTGTAAACTGCAAGTCGCAGGTTGTTTAGGACTCTGGGTTACGTGAGATCCAAAAGTCTTTTGGAAGCAACAGATGCTTTTGGCTCTGTGTTCTCATTACTTTGGATTTGAAATGGAGCAATGACTACGCGGTTTAAGGAAAGATTTTGTTTTTAATTTGAGAAAGCAATATTATTATGTCTAAGGTTTAATAGACTTTAGATGGTAAAACACAATGTAAGCAAATTAGCCTTAATTTGCACATGCTGTAAACATTTCTGTAATTTTTGTTATTTGCAATGTTGTTAGATTTTGGAATTAGGGTAACAGTTGCCTGAAGGTTAGCAAAGAGGTTTTGAGTCTCTTAAAGTCCTTGATGAAAATGAAATCAGATCAGACTGTGGTTGTGCTGGACAGTTTCAAGGTGTGACTTGAAGGATCACCTAAGTCATTAGAATTCATCCTAATGGGACCATGTATATCTGTACAAAATCGAATGGTAATGAATCTCGTGTCTCATTTTTGAGCAATTTTAGTTGCTACCAACCAACAGAAAGACACTGCCATCATCCCCAGAGTCACGCTGCCTGCAGAGCTACAAATAAGATCATAATAACATAACAAACACAACAAAGCCTGTATGTATGACATGTTTTCCCTCTTTTTTTCTCCATCTGGATTTATTCACTTATTTGTTTACGTTTTCTAGATTTCTGTACTGTATTTCTGCCTCTATAATACAAAAAATGTGCCATGTGTCCCTGTATCCTGAAAACTATAATATCTGTATCCCAGGCGTGCACCACGTTTTTGAAAAAACATTAAAAATGTAAGAAACAAACGCAAAAAAAACTGAGTAACCTAGTAACCATTACATAATAATGTTTGGCATTGTGGATTAATAAATTACAAAAGTGATCAATCGGTTGCGATGAAATAGTCACTGACCAGTTTAGTGTCATTGAACTACTCAATACGTTGACTCAGTTAATTGTTGCAGTACAAAAACAAATGCCAGCAAAGGTCACCTCAGTGAACTAATCATCTCATTCTACCAGGTCCCCTTTGATATGTGTTAGACAAACAGACAGCCATCTAAAGATAGGACTGATTTTACTTAAGACCAGTCACCACGATGAGCCACAAAGCAGAGGATTGTGTGCTCAGTGATTTGACCATTAGCATGTAGCTGCAACTTTGACATCTATAAATATTCCTCGGGAAGCCCATCAGAAGCTAGAATCACTCTTTTGTAGTTAGCAGGAGTCATATGCGTATGTGTAGTATATGTTTGTGTTACCTGGGGACTCGGTTAGTGCAGCAGATTTAGTGTAAGGCAGGACGGGGCAGCTGAGGGTGGAGAGCCCCTCTATGTAGCTGTATGGGCGGATGGAGGAGACGCCTCGCCTCCGCTTAGCTGCACACAAAATTGCAGCGAAGGACATGTTAGTCTGATTGCGTTACCATTCAACATACACGTGCACACCCACACACACATGCAGTACAATGATTATAGTTTAACACCCTCTGGTCAAATGTTAATCTGCTTTTTACAGATCAGTGTTGATGTTTGAAATGATTGGTCGTGGCTAGGGCAGAAGAAGCTGATACAGTAGGATGAGGTTTAGCTTGCCACTGCAGCTTATCGGGCAAAACTACAGATTTTTAGTTTTTGGAGGGATCTTAGGATAAGCAGGGATTGCGCATGTAGGCTACATCCCATTCCCAAAATCAGAATTAGATCTACTATGGTCTACTTTTGGGCGTGGAGGTTACATTTATACTGCTTAAATTAGTTTTTTCCTGCTGTTTTAATTTTATGGTACAAAACTGTCATAACACATTGTTTAATGTCTATTGTTGTACTAGTCAATTTAATAATGGTTAAAACACAATTTATTATGTTCATAGATCAATAGTTGAGCAATGGTGTGGAAAGTTTGACAACCCATTGATTCTCTGCATACGTGTATCATGATTGACCATTAAACGACCGAACGGTCCAATTATTTTGTGTTGCCAGGCGTTGTCTGTCAGCTCCAATAATGTCCTTATTAACAATCTATTAAGCCTTAATAAATGATGATTTAAGCAATTAGTTACAACTTATAAACTCTTAAAGTATGCCTCATTAGAAAGAGGTGCTATTCCTTTGTACTAATTAATGCTGGGTAGCAGTGAGTAAATTTGACTTGGAATGACATGACTGACATTAGATGTGTGTTGAGTGTGTAAACACTGAGGTCACCCCCACTGGTTGGTAGTCCGAGAGCCACACACCTGACA
Organism: Gadopsis marmoratus; assembly: GCA_036023855.1. NCBI lineage: Eukaryota > Metazoa > Chordata > Actinopteri > Centrarchiformes > Percichthyidae > Gadopsis > Gadopsis marmoratus. The sequence continues at coordinate 12,794 of JAVQJF010129217.1, forward strand.
GAGTGGAACATTTGGCATTCCTGACACAATTAGGCTTAACCGCTACTGCATAAAACTAGTATTCACAGCAAGTTACACAAACAACAGCTACTGGAGCTCAGAGACAAGGATGCATTCATGGCCCAGAGGAGGAGAGCCAACCTTCACTGAATACAGCTTTAGAGAAAGACGAGGACCACACACACACAAACATGCAAACAAACACTAACAAATATGCATTATTGAATCACAGTTTGGACACAACAGATCCACAATATCAATAACATTGATGTCAGGCTCTTTTTAAATTTTAAAATCAAAGCACACACAGTGTATACACATGAGTGCAACAGTAGGAGTCTCTTGTGCAGCGAGTACTCGGCATATCTGCTTCAAAAACCCAGTTTAATGTAAGCACGGTTTCTATGGCAACCATATCCCCGTGCACGAGTGCAGAAACAGTAAAGCACCATGTCTGAAACTGGGTCCAGCAGCAAATGTCATTTAGTAGCACACTAGCATCCTGGTTATTAAGGGTTTTTGTAGTACCCTTGTTATGTGTTACTGCATATAATCATCACATCCTTGTTGTAGAAACCTCATTCTAATCTATCTAAACACCATTTCCAGGTCTGCCATGAGCGCAGGTGTGTCCTCAACTTGCAATTTTGAGTCAGAATAAACGAAAAATGTGATGATTATATGATGATAAATGATGTAACAATAGTCTACATGCCGAAATAAAAATCAAAGTCTGAAGGTGGTAATGCAGTCAACTCTCGACCTCCATTGCGGATGATTAGATGAAGAAGCAAAATCCAGCTACAAACCAAAGTGCGTTCAGAAATGACAGATTTGTTGGATGCGGATGAGTCAAAGACTGCGACACTGATACTATTATAATCAAGTACACAGGGAGCTGAATAACCATTTTACTATGTTCCATGTGCACCGATCAGTCATAACTTTATGACCACTGTGGTCCGATCCAACAGAAGAGCTACTGTAGCTCAAACTGCTGACAAAGTGAATGCCGGTTCTGATAGAAAGGTGTTGAACACACTGCTGCGTAGATGCAGACCGGTCAGATTGCCCATGGCTGATCGGTGTAAATGTTCCAGTTCTAAATATGACCAAAAACCAGGACAAGACTCAAAGCCAAGGACACTTGTGTGCATGTAAATATAGTCTGTCGGAACCATTTCCTAACGAGAGATCAGTGTAATATTTGTTCAGGTTCTACAGAGGGGTGTCACCTTTCTCCGGTGGTCAATGTAGGATATACTGTAGGTAGGAACCTTCAATCAGGTGGTAGGTGTTGCTAGACACAAGCTGAATTTGTGACCATCATGCCAGGAAATGCTACTGAGAGGTTTTGGTAAAAAGGTTGGCTTTATGGTGACATTTATGGACTGCTGTAATGGATTTTTGCATGGACAATGAAGATCCTCGTCCTTTGAGCAATAAATATACCACCTAAAGTCAGAAGAAGTGGCTCAGTGGCTTTAACCTTACCAGTGACCACTAGGCCTGCATTGTCATTGAGCATTATATTTGAATTTAAAGAAATAATGCAACACTTTGGAAAATAAACTTAATGCTGCAGCTACATTTTGAACTTACAGGTATGAGAGTGGTATCATTTGTCTCATCTAACTCTCTGCAAAAGAATAAGCACACATTTCCTAAAAATGTTTTCTCTTGATTTGTGCTTTTTCCTTAAATAAGTCGAAGATGGAAAATACGCATTTCTGTAGAACTGCTTGTTCGTGGTGGAGTGTAATGGATAATGGTTTTAGCTTTATAATCCACTGTTTTTCACTTAACACAGCGTAATGCCATCCAACAGCACAGCATGAGTTCCTCCAAATGGAATTGGGTTTTGTTATATCATCATAGTAGCAAATCCCTTTAACTGTTCTCTGGAGAAACTGATAGGTGTAAATGGGAGTCCTTCCAACTCTGCCACCACAGAAATAAACACTCCCTGGTAAGTTGTCTGAGGTACTTTAGAACCCATAAATTTAAAGAGTGAATTAAACGGTCAAAGGGTTGGAAACGGTTGAGCTGTGTGCAGAGAAACGCTCCGACGGCTCAGAAATTGCTGCTGAAATCCTTTTGCACGTGGAGACATTTTGTGGGCGAAGCGTGTCGCAGCTTATGATCACATGTCAGCAGCCCGAGAGACAGATGTCCAGATTCGGCTGCGGATGAGGGCCGTTAATCTGAGTGGTAAATACACTGTACCTTGGTCCAGTCTGTGACAGAGGGTCATCTTAGCCAGCTCCACCTCGGGCCCCGGGTGGTCCAGTACCTGCCTGCACCATTGAAGAGGGCTGAGGATGCTCTCACACTGCAGCCTGGCTTTGGGACTCACATACAGCCTGGAACACAGTTTAGACCTGTCAGCTTTACAGCATAGCCCACATTGATACTTTACAGAGAGAACTATTAAGTTACTGTATAGCTTAGAGATCTGGAGGGTTTTACAGTGGCAATATTTCTCAATTGAGCGACCCAGTGAGGTAAAGGCTCTTTATAGCACAGGTAACCGTGGATGTGTAAAGGGACTGATTTTTTTTATAAAATCCAAACGCCAAAACACCATAAAAATTCAAAATTTCAACAAAGAGCAAATGGCATTTTACTGGCGACAACAGCGTAACCAACCAGCGTAAAATAAAAAATTAAGATGGCGACAGCTTCATTCAGTGCAGTGATGTATAGGAGGATGTGGCTGCTACAGTGAGACACAGGAGGGTTTTGTGATAATATCTCGTGTCATTGTGGATGGTGGATACTTGTATCGCTGAAACGATTAGTCAATTAATAGACTAAACAATTAACAGAAGATTAATCAGCAACTATTTGGATATTCAATTAATCCTTTCACTGATTTTTCAGCTTCAAGAATTTGAAGATTTGCTGCTTTTCCTTGTCATAAATGATAGTAAATCGAAACTTTTGCAGGTTCAAACTAATTTGAAGATGCCACCTTCGACTCTTGCAAATTCCACTATTTTCTGACATTCGATTCCAAAAATGATGATCGTTGAACGGAGAAAATAATACAGGCTACTGAAAATAGTCGTTTGTTGCAGCCCACAGTACTTGTGCATCGGCCAGACAAACACTGAAAGAAATGTAGTTTGTCCCCTCTGGGAGCTGGGTCTCCATTTTATCTGCAGTTTGCTGTCAGTGGAACGTATGCGACCGCTGCAAAAAAGACATAAAACACGCTGATTCTGCCTGTGATTACCAGATTTAAAAATAAGTCAATAAACCACATATATAGGTGCGTGTGACTATGCTAGACTGAAGGGATTCCTAAATGATGTGTCACCTCTGTGTCCAAGTAGAAGCAGAATTGACCTTTTATCCAGGGTAATACTGACTTGGGGATCAATTAGTTATGTTAAATTGAGTGAAGACAAAGCCTACCGACACAGCGGGGGCTGCGTTCAGCTGTGTGCTACATTTTCCGCCTCATCGCATCAGATTCATAACGCTGGAAGCGGTCCAGTAGTCTGTGAGCTGCCCAAGTCAGCAGATACACTGCTTCAAAGTAGTTCAGCCTGGGGCTGAACACTACACATAAACCTGCGCTGTCTGATCACAGGCTGAAGGGGGTCATTGTTTCTAATTCCATCCCAGTGCTGCCTTATTCTGCTGCATGCACAGTGCATTCTGGGATGCCCAAAGCTTGTGTCAAGTCTGTTTCTGTTCTGTATCCCCCTGTATACAGTCCCTCTGCTTGCCACTGTCTGCGAGTCTGTTCTACTAGGACAGGAATCAACAAGGGGATGCAGGGCAGCATCACACACCGTGTCACACAGCTGTGGCCCAGCTGGCGACCCTGTGGCCTGTGAAGCAGCTGCTGTGGTCAGAGAAACACGAGGGACGCCGGCGCCTCAGTGCACGTTCACGTAGCCGTGGCCGCAGAAAAGCGGCTGATGCAAACAAGTGTAGTTACCAGCTATCGGGCTCTCCGACGGGAAGCACGGTGTTGAGGTCCAGAATCTCGACCTCGTCCAGAGCAGTCGCGGCGGCGCCGCTGTCCCCCCCCGCGGCGTCAGGGGACACCGAGCTCGGCTGAAAATAGGCGAGCGGCTCCTCCGCCGAGCCTCGGGGTCCGCGGCCGCACGGATGTGACTGTGTCGGACTCGGGATGCCATATTTGGCGGAGAAACTGTCACTCGGGCCCCCGTGCAGACACGCCAGCGACGTCTGGAGACGAGGGCCGACGGAGCAGTTGTTTACAGCGTTCGCTCTGGTCCGCAATTGTTCGTTCTGCTTCTCCAGTTTTCGGACCAGTTCCTGGAGCTTCAGCACCTCCAGCTCCGCGCTGGTGATTCTATTGTTGCCGTTGACGTCTGCCATCATCGGGGGGTTCAACACCTCTGCTTCCATTTGGTAAAAAGCACATTGAGAGGGGCAAGAAGCACGGCCTGCCTGCAGAGGGTCCTGTTCGATTCAGAGAGGGTGTCCAGATTCCCACGTTTAAAGCTCTCTCTCTCTCTCTCTCTCTCTCTCTCAGATGCACACACTGATGCTGCTGCTGCTCCTGGGATGATAACACAGCCTCCTTCTGATTGGTCGGCAGCTTGGAGTTCAACTCCCATCACACCACTGCTGAGGAAGTATTTATTAAGGACACTTTCAACACACACACACACACACACACACACACACACACACACACACGCCTACAAAGAGTATTTGCATATCTGGCTTTTCCATGTTTTATGCATCTGTTCTTGTACAGTTTTGAATCACTGTGGATGCAGTCTTTTTTTTAACAAAACCTTATTCGAAAAACTATATGAAATACATCAGCCAGATGGCATTTTAGAAATACTGAGGTCAAGTCCCCCAAACACCTATGAGAAAGCATCTAAAATGGGTTTTTCCTCTGAAAGTCTCGCGCTCTTCCTCGCGGCGAGGAATATTTCTGGTGGTGAAGAATCAAATCATTAATTTTATTTGCGTAACCGAAAGGTGGTCAAACTCAGATACGCAGAGTTTAAAAATGCTGGAGCCAGCCTATAAAATACCTACCATGTGTAATGATTTTGGGTAGAACGTTAACTCCCGGCAGCAGCCAGTTGAGCTAGCTCTTTATAACTTCAAATTTAGACTCTCCCCTACTTTTACATTTCATTTGATTAACACTAAAATCATCAAGTGCTGTAGAATTTCAATTAGAAAAACGAGATGTCAAAGAACATCTTAATACATTATCATTAACTCTATTCCGTAGATATATATATATATATATATATATATATATATATATATGTTGTATATACTATATTGTATTCTACTGTAGTTCAAATGGTAAATAGTTTGACCGTAAAGAGAAAAATATATACAGTATACTTTGGATCACCATATTTCATACATATGAATAATTAACAAGCAAACAGTGATATGAACAAATAACAACGTAACTAAACCCTTAAAAGTAATTGACACATTGTTACTCATTCGTTGAGATAAAGATATATTGATTGCCTTTATTGCACACAGGAAAAAGCCCCCGGCCATAAATCTTGCAATATCTCCCATCATTACACACAAGAGTCCCCCTAAAGGCTGCAGATCAGAAATGCTATCTCAAATTCATGAAAGGCAGCAAAGGTACATAGACAGCAACATGATGACGTCAACAACACAGTAAAACCTAGCTGCAATATTGTGTGCATGTTACTAAAAACCTTATATTCATAATGTAATGGTCACTTGTCAGACGACCAGATAAAGCTCGGTCAGCTTGCAAAAACATAAATACAGGACAGTCCCATGTCACCCAAAACGTATTGATAAACAGGAATCCATTTTCCATCCATCGCCAGTGGAAGCGTGGGAGAAACTCAGCGTCGCCATTTATCTGTAGGGGATAAAAATTATATATATATATTACCGGTTTAATTCAAGGTGTTTATCATTTTTCAGCACACAAACTAATTCTAAACAAAGGCATATAAACATTTATTCACTGGACGTTCATGAAGACTGGAGGCGCACTCTTTTACCTCTGGTGACCTCAAAGCAGTTCTCACAGTGCACCATGCGTTTGTAGATCCACATGCTGTCCCCAGCTTTCATGTTACCCAGAGTGCTGTTGCACACCGCACACTGCCAAAACACAAACAAACACTCACATGGGGAAGGAGAGACTCGCCGAGCAGCCAGCTGTACACAGATCCGGATAGCACCCTTCTTGCCAGTGGCGGACAGTAACTAAGTACATTTACATAAGAATTTCCACTTGATTGCAGATTTATAATTCTACTTCACCACACATTTCAGGAGGAAAACTTTGTGCCTTTTAATCCACAGCATTTATCTGATCTGTAGTTACTTGTTACTTTGCAAATGAAAGGCTCTGAACACCCACACAGGTGTTTTCAATTACTCCGGTTGATAAGACTTCTAGTCAGGTGCAAGTTGGGTGGAAGGCTGCAGGAAATCATGTGACGTCCCCAAATCTGTACTAATAAAACATTCACAGAATGTTTTTGACACCATGGGAAAAGGCCCAGGTGTAACTATTTAAAATCAGTGATGGCTGTATTCCATTGAGCCCCTGGTTTTGTGTATGCTGGCTCTTACTCTTACTGTCTTTTACTCAAGCAAAGCATCTAAATAAATACTTTTTCTCTGACCCACTTCTTGTTGCTGACTTTTTTGGAAGGAGAAGCAAAACTAATGGGCTCACTTTAAAGCAGGAAGCATGGCAGTTGATTTTCATGTCATCCAGGACCATCTTGGCGTCACTAGTGAAGGGCTTACGGCAGACGGTGCACAGGTCTTTCTCAAGCACTGTCCTGTGTGGGACAGACGTTGACAGAAGTGTTTTACTGTATATTAAAAGAATATCATCCTAAATTCTAAGTTCATTCTTGACCTTGGAAACAGCAGTTTGGCAGAGATTTAGTCTGGCAAGAAAAACATCTAAGCCCATGATCCTTACTATACAGTGTGTGGGTTGAAAACAAAGCCAATAGCGATGGCAATGGCTGTCTGCTGCTCGGTCGGTCCACCACTTTGGTCCAGACTGAACTATCTCAACATTATTGGATAGACTGCCATGAAGGTTTGTATAGATATTCATGGTCCTCAGAAGGTGAATCCTAAAAACTTTGGTGATTCCCTGATTTTTTCTCTAGTGCCTCCAGCAGGTTTACATTTTTGAGCTGCTAGTACGGCTGTAGACTCTTGTCTTGTTTATTGGTAAACTACTGTTTCCAAGGCCAAGAATGAATGTCTCACTTTTCCTACCTCTCAGGAGCTGCATACACACTCGTTGTGGAGGATTTAGAGTAGATTGGATCTGTCAGACTGTCATCTGACCTGCTGTGAGAGTTACACAGGTATGAGTTTCTACAAGTGCCAAAGTCTTGATTTACTCTCATATCATGCTTATAGACCAACATTAAACCCAGCCATATTTAATGTAATCGAATACCTGCTGCTCCTGTATGATGTTGAGGAGTAGACAGAGGGACTGGTGACACTGCTGTACTCATAACTATACAAAGACAAAATGAACCATGTGAGATTTAGACAGAGTCTTAGTTGCTGCACACTCAGAGAGAATGAAAAGAAAAACCATTATGTAAGGTCTTTTTTTTTGCTCTGCTTCTTACCTGGAGTCTGGTCTGGAGTAAGAGTAGCTTTTACGGTCTCCGTTGTAGTCGTCACTGTGTGTGCAAACAAAGAACAGATTAGGGATATAGAAAGACTGCAGCCACGTTGTATAAGCAGAGACACCCCTACAAGAGCTGTGTTATCTGAATGTGAGATGTTGATAATAGTCAAAAAAACATTATGCAAGGTCTTTGTTTGCTCTGCTTCTTACCTGAAGTCTGGTCTGGAGTAAGAATAGCTTTTACGGTCTCCGTTGTAGTCGTCACTGTGTGCAAACAAAGAACAGATTAGGGATATAGAAAGACTGCAGCCACGTTGTATAAGCAGATACACTCCTACAAGAGGCGTGTTATCTGAATATGAGATGTCAATAATAGTCAAATGATTACCTGCTGCTACTGATGGTGTAGGAGGTGGTGCGGGTGAAGGGAGAATCATCACTGTATGAGCTGTAGCTGTGTGTCAAAGAGGCATAGGAGTGAGTTGGATATGGTAACACCTGAACATTGCTTTTATTTATGTATTTAGTTGAATCTTGATAATGATATTATAATTAATATATCATGTTATAATTTAGGCATCACAAACATAATTTATTGTTACGTCAGTTATCTCAATAAAGCTTGTTAATTCTTGACTAAATATTTGCAAATCAAATGCCAGTTGCATCAGCCTCAGCAGCGCTCTGTGTTTATTGCTAATTATCAAAGTTTAGCATGCTAACACACTAAACTACAATTGTGAACATGGCAAACGTTATACCTGCTTAACATCAGCATGTTAGCGTTGCCATTTTGAGCATGTTAGCATGCTGACGTTAGCATTTAATTCAAAGCACTGTTGTGCCAAAGTACAGCAACTGATGAAGAACTGATGGCATGGCTTTAAACTGTCGAGCAAAAGATACAAATGCCATGATCTCTGAAATAAACATCATTTGCTCACAGAAAAACCTAAAGGATGAGTACATTCAGCATTCAGATTAAAAAACAGATTAGTGAAGAATAAATAATTTAGTCATAGATCTCTAATTAACAGAACTGGAATATTGTTTGTTCTTCTGTTTTGTTTGTAAGATGCCTTTTTACATTAACTTGGCCTTTAAAAAATATTTAATTCGAGTCACTTTAAATGACAATAATATTTTTTTGATGTATATTATAAAATCTGTATATAACTAAAATCAAAATTACATTTTTGGGGGGATTTGACAACTACATTTAATACTCTAAAAACATATAACCACCAAATCTGGAGTCATTTATAAACAACCATACTGTGAATACACACATTCCAACACTAAGTAGATAAGGGGGTATCTTATCCCAGTTTTATCCTATTTGACTCTTTAAAAGATGTTGGGTGCATTGCACAGTGGTCAGCATTTTTACCTTGTGGTTCTGCTGGTGGAGGATGGCGATGCAAGAGTTGGGTTTCCTCCACTAAAAACAATGTCAGAAGAAACTGGGATAACTTTACTGTATATGCAAAGAACTACTGCACATTCTCAGTCATTAATTTCCAGCACTTACCCAGGTGAAGACATATTAGATGTGATGGATTTTGTCATGAGGGTGCCATACAGATTATCATCAGCCCTGTAAAGACCTCAGTATTATGAATATATGGTGATTATGGGTGTCTGTGAGTGCAGCCGAGACCATATTTATTAAAAAAAATGATTGATGAAGGTTTATCTTACCTAGAGGAAGTCCTTGTTGTGGTTGTAGTCTTAGTACCATTTCTGAAAAAAACAAATCAAGACCAAATATTTTCTATGTGACTGTCTGGTATTTGATGTCACTGTCACTTTAAAAGATGTCCTGCAGTAACTCACCCATTACCACTGCTTTTCACTGTCACAGTCTCAGTACTGGAGACCTTGCTGTAAAGAAAAAATATACATTATTACAGTATATAATTACTGATTTCCTGGCATCTTGATCAATATAATTCATTTTCTAGGCTTGATAAATGAAAATGTCACCTGTCCATGGGTGCGAAGTTATTCTTGAGAGACGAGAGGGTGAGGTTGTCATCCGCCCTGCACAGGAATACACGTTAAATTGGGAGTGATGCAGATTTAAATGTATGAGTGTTTTGAATTGAGTAACGGTGCTTTTTTTGTTGCTTCAAAAGTTACAAAGTCTCACTTAAATGCAAAAGAGAAACCAATGGTGGTAGGATAATGTTGCTTAAAATGTCATTATTGTATTCATCCACTGTTATCCTGGCTCTGTGGCTGCAAGGCACAAACACACTGAAGGTGGTACCAGGCATTGGAAGATCACACTATACACTCACACACCAGTCACACACCTACAGGCCATCTGGGCCTCTAATTAATAACATGTCTATAGAGATGAAAATTCATTAAGTAAGGGCTCAGTGACATTACAGTATATAGAGGATGTCCTTGTAGAAGTCAGCAGGAATATTGTTTGTGATATTGGCTCAAATTAAACTATAGTACCCATATACTTTATAATGTAGGAACATGTCACCCAGTGCTAAGGCTCACTGATGTGTTTGGACTTGTTAGTACGATCAATTCATTGGCGGTTTTCATACTTGATGGGATTTGTTGACAATAAAAAAATTACAGAATACCACCAGACTCAACCTTTAATATTATCTATGAAAAGAAAACAAGATAGTATGCAGCCTCCCCTGCATTATACCCACTATATGATGAAACTCACTTAGTGTCAGTGCTGCTTTTCACTAGAACAGTCTCAGTCCTGGAGACAGCTGTGTTGCTGTAAATAAGAAAACATACGTTATTACATTATTTAATTACTGATTGCCTGGCATCAGGATCAATATCATTCATTTTCTAGGCTTGACGAATGAAAATATCACCTGTCTTTGGGCAGACTAGATGTGATGGATTTTGGCAGGAGGGTGTCATACAGGGAATCCTCAGCCCTGTAAAGACAACAATATTATGAAGATGTGGTGATTATGAGTAGAATCCTTATTTTTTCAGAATATATTTATTCTGAAAATTATTGATGAAGGTTTATCTTACGTAGACAAAGTCCTTGTCGTGGTTGTAGTTTTAATACCATTCCTGAAAAAAACAAAACAAGACAAATTATTTGTGTCTGACCGTCTGGTATTTGATGTCACTGTAACTGTCACTGTAAAGGTTGTCCTGCACTAACTCACCCATTACCACTGCTCTTCACTGTCACAGTCTCAGTACTGGAGGCTTTTGTCGTGCTGTAAATAAATAAATTAAACAAAAATGTTATTACAGTATATCATTACTGATTTCCTGGCATCATGATCAATATAATTCATTTTCTAGGCTTGATGAATGAAAACGTCACCTGTCCGTGGGTGGGAGATCACTCGTAATAGACGAGAGGCTGAGGTCGTCTAAAAGTGTGTCCTCAACGCTGCACAGAAACACAGTGATGTAAGTGATGTATTGATTAAAATTCTGCTGTAATTTAATAACCCTTTTTTAAATAATCTGACAATATCTTACTCTTTATTGCTGGTAACAGTTGTCTCAGTCACTTTGGTTGTTTTGGTAGGTGAGTAGTTTGTGTATAGCCTGTGTGGAAAATCTTTCATGATCAATAAAGCCTCAGAATTCCAGCACTGTAACAACACAGTGTGCTCATATCTTGTGTAAGGAGCTCACTGAATAGAACGTGTGGATGCAATGGTAAATTCATTTATTTTTACTTTCCTTTTTCTCGCATTAGAAATCACTCCTGCTGCAATGTATTGTGGAATTGGTAGCATTGGTGGGAAATAACTAAGTACATTTAGTCAATCATCCTAAAAAAATATTGTACTTTATACTCCAGTACATGTATCTGGTAGCTACAGTTACAAGTTAGATTTGTGATTAAGACATTGGTTTATAAAGCACAATGAATTGTTAGAGATTAAACCAGTGGTTCCAGACCTTTTTGGCTTGTGACCCCTTACAAAAAAACAGGGTCTACTGTACTGAGGACCCGTATACAGTTTAATAATAAAACACTCATAGGGGCCATTTTCCTGCAGAATGACTACTTTTACTTTTAATGCTTAAAATAGATTTTGCTGATGATGACTTTGTTTTTGTAATGGAGTATTTTTACATTATCATACTGGTACGTTTACTTAATTAAAGGATCTGGGTACTTCTTCCAGTACTGATTAATAGAGCAGTATATTTTTACCCTTTGCTTGAGGACTTGACCCGCTCAGTGAACGTCTCCGTCTTGTTGGGACTTTTCAACACAGGGGATCTGCAGGAAAACTCAGATGTCATTAAACTGACACAGACTCAAGGTGTGATAAGATGACACATATTCATGCTGTAATATTCTCTACCTAAGACCCTGGGTGGTGGTGATGGTCTCAGTGGTGGTTTTGCCATCCTTGGTGACTGTAGTGGTTGTGGTGCTAAAGGAGGAGCAATGCAAAACAAATTTACAAAATGCTGCAGCGTAATATTTTGTCCTTGTAAGTTTGTTAGAATTCGTTAGGTACCCTGTCTTAGGTTCCTCTGTGATGATAGTCTTGGATGTGGTGATGCTGTAGTGATAGGATAAATACAAAATTACACACATTATTTATTGTTTCTCTGTTGATTTTTGCTTTGTGTGCAAAAGGCTGGTGCTTTACATACGTGTTGGGAGAATTTGACTTCAGGGTTGAATATGTGCTGCAACAAAGAGGCAGATTATTCAGATGATTTCCTTTAAAAAAAGACAATCACTAGACATCGCAAAATGAGTTGTGTCATTATGTGAATTTACGTTTTGCTGTAGGAGGATGTACTCTTGCTGGAAGGGAGGTTGCTGCCAATAGAAGAGAAACATTATTAAGCCACAGTTGTGGTTAAAGTTACTGTGAGTGTCTTGACTTGGATGAAGGTTTAGGGCAAAAAGAAATAGACAAAATAATTACAGTCTTGTACTGTGTGAGTTAAAAACTATAATGCTGTATAATTACTGTACCAACCTGCTCCTCAGCTCATCCTGACTTCCGCTGAATCTGCAATGACAAAAGTCACAATCACTTGTCACAATCTCATCAAAGTGTTTTTTTTTTCACAACTGCTAACATGATGTTAAAAGAAAATCTAAATACATTTGAGCATCACTATCATAAAAAGATACCAGAATGTTTCTAAAAATGATACCTCTTGGTGAGAGAATTCACAGATGTCGATGAGCTTATAGTTTTGGTGGTTTTTGTGTCTTCAGCCCCTGAACTATGAGCAAAACACAATAAATTACATTAAGTTAATAGGATAAATTACTCAAATAATTTTTTACATTACAAGCAGTTGCCACAGTAAATAAAAGATTCCCATCCATTACCTATCAAGTGTTTCAGTGGATCTGTACCGGGCACCAAGAACAGATCTGCCAAAGTTTGGGTCTTGGCTGAAGCGGGAAAAAACAAAGGATAATAAAATGAATTCACTCATACTGCCAGAGATGACTCAACACTGTGACTTGCAAAAGGAATGTAGAAGGAGGCTGTTCTTTCAAGATAAATGTAAACTAAGATATGAACAAGTCACACCCAACAGTTCTGCCATTCCATAGGGGTGTGTGTGGGTGTGTGTGTGTGTGTGTGTGTGTGTGTGGGTGTAAGCCCATTTGTGGAATACTGTATCTGTGTTTCAGCCATCATGTTTACATGACTTACTCAATGTTTTCTTCCTCCTGATCCACTTTTCTGATCCAGCTGTTGTCTTTCAGGAGAGAGGAGGCGCTCTTGGCTGCAAACACAAGACAAGGAAAACTTATGTTATTCATTTAATACAATAGAGACAAATACATTTGTAGCAATTGACATGTGGCTCTGCTTCTACAATTAGCTAAATGTTTGTGGAAAAAGAATAGCTAAATGGATGTATTGCAATTGTGAACAATTAGTATTATAATTGTTTAATAAATGCACATTATAATAACTGAGCATCAACAAAATGTTACTGTTTAGTTTGTATAATTGACATTTTTATACCCTGAAAGATCTCATGGACCACCTATACACTGGGCTGAAATACATTTTAATATTTGTATTGCATATATTTCTCGTGTGCTGATTGATATGCAGATTGTATTTGTCACATGTTCAAACAATGTGTGCAGTGAAACACAGGGTGGCATACTCTTATGGCTGTGCTAAAAGACTAGTGTGCAATACATAATAATGATTACAATAAAAGTTCAATTAAGAATTAGAGATATTAAAGAAATGTAAAAATCTCAAAGATAAAAAATATATAAATATATGCAGTCTAATATAAGTATTATTAAAATATATGAACATCATGTGAAAAATGTAACACTTTAAATCGTGTTTCTAAAGCATCGGCATTACATGGAATTTCATTGTTTTTGGTATTTTATTATTTGATATTTTTCAATACTTACATGTCTGGGGTGTAAACCTGCTCATCTTGTAACTTCACCTGAAAGTGTGCAAGAACAAGAAGGGAATTCACCACATAATGAAACTACAGTACATTAACCAGTAGGTGGTACTGTGGGCTGAGACCTTTCATACACAGCTGCATGCTCTGTGCTGAAGTTTAACCTCAGATCAGCACGTGTGTAATAAACTCAACTCAGAAAGCTTTGGAATCCATGCTTGTTATATATGGTATATTTTTGTGAACATGTCCTGCTGTGTTTGTCAGTGTCTGATGTATATCATCTAACATTCTGTTCAACCCCAGACTCACTGGTTATGTAAACTGGTTTGTCTTGATCTGTACCCACATGAAGACACACCCACCTTCCATAACACACCTTCTCCAAACACACCATTGTCAGCAAAACAGAGGGGCATAAAGGTGACATTCCAGTAGCTATTGATGATAAAGATTGTGCCCTTTCGACTACATGCACGTTCCAGCGCAAGCAACTTTAAGAAACCTTAAGGCAGACATCTACGGCTGTGAGGGAGGTTATGACTGTAAATGCAACATTTGTCCAATTAGTCAGTCACGCAGTCTAATGTCTGATAAGTGCTATTAGTCCAAAAACAGTGTGTTTATTGTTGGGTCTGTATTATTTTGGCTTGTGTGAAATAGACTGACAGGTAACAGAGGTCTTGATGTAAAGAGCTTAAACAGAACATGTACTGGAGCTTTTATGAATTGCTAAGAATGTTGAGCATTGTCAGATAAATTAAGTAGAATGTCTTGCTTGAGTCTACACGTTTTTGAGCTTTGTAAAGTTGTATGTTTTAAAACTTTGCTCTTGGGGATTATACAGTAATAATCCAATGTACAGTCCAATAACACACTGGTGCTGAAATCAGTTCTTATTTGTATTGCTATAGGATGCTTTAAATATGTTCTTACTATATAATATCATGTCACACATCAGATCAGTGATCTTAATGTAGTTTGACAGCCTGGACTGAAAACTCCGTCAAAGCAGAAATTGCTGTTCCAGCTGAACAGAACTGTGTGTGTGTGTATGTGTGTGTGATCTATCCCTGTCTACAGTGAATCAATATATCATGAAGAGACACACTCACAGTAATGTCACTTAAAAAGTACATCATTACATAATCATCATCATCAACGCTTTTGTTTCTATTTTCCCAGGACCACTGCATCTTAGTGCAAAATATCTTCAAATAACTCATAAAATCACACATACAATTACTACATTTGGTTATTTAAAAAAAAAAGTCTGAAATATCATTACACAAAAATATTAGTGTAAACTGGAAACCTGCAAAGGATTTGGAAAGAAGCAGGGTACATACCTTAATTCAACTCTCACGCTAGCTCCAACTCTAACACCTGTCTATTACTGTACAGTTTGCAGTCACACCCTTGCCAGTCCTTCTGCTTTTAACCTAAAGGGAGGAGATTCCAAGGCCACCCAAGGGTGTGGTTTCAAACAACAATCAAAGCATACTCCCTCTCTTTCTCTGGATTTTTCTCTTTCCGTCATCACCATTTCTGTTTTATTAACTCCACTGCTTTGTGTTTGTAGAAAAGTGGAATGGGGTGGAGTGCTGAAGGACTTGCAATTCAACTTACTATATGTGTCACGGAAGCAAAATGGATGTAGGGTTTTGTGCTTCTTTAACCTACAATATCCCTGAACTTAATGGAATATGATTTAATGGAGACACTGTTAAATAGTACTTTCCTATTTGAAACATTGTATACATATATATATATTGATCTTTCATCTAGAAATATGATTGACTTGCTGCTTTGAACTTAACATGAGAAACAGGGCCCCTACCAAGTATTACCCTACATAATGGCTGTGTTCTAATATCTCGTTAATTTTTTTAATACAATACCTGGCTGACAGTGGACTTTGCACTTTACACATGTATGTTGGAAAACGTTCTGGATGGTAAGGTGGATTAGGCTTGATTTTCAGTCTTAGGTTATAGGGTTAATTGCCACTCCTTGAGGGCCGATAAATATCTGAGATGAGTAATAGACCTTCACAGTTCGGTCACAAAGAATGTTAAACATCAAGGTGGGCACACGGATCACACAAGTGGCTACTGATGCCTGAGCAGTGTCTCACCATAGTCAGAAACTTTTAATTAAACATCTACTAAATGGCATTTAATCTCACATATAATAATATTGATTAAGAAGACCAAGCCATCTGTAGTGCCACCCAAAGGGAGTTGCTTCGTGACAGTTTAAGGAGAGAGGGTTACTTGATACATAGAAGTACCGGTAAATCATCAGGAGTAGCGTACACATAAAAATTAGGTGACAATCAGTCTTGAACTATAAATGCCATACTGTCTGCGACTTTGAGCGTAATTATTGGGAGTGCCGTGCTTTGGATGATCAAAGGTATGAAAGGTACATAGCATGCAAGGGTGTGACGGCATGATATTGAGAGGTGAGGCCCTCCTAGTCAAGGTGACAGCACGAAAGGAATGCAGGCTACTCTGCAATGATCAAACTGCTAGACTAAGTGTCAGTGGGCTGAGGCTTACTTTTAATAGAAAGACACATCTGTATCAACAAGCAAGGTTGAAAATCACCTTCACTAGCTAATTTTAAGTCACAGAAATGAATTTTTAAGTGAGAAAATAACCAAAATCAAGCTAAAACTTTGAATTTTGGTTTTCTTTTAATTAAGAAACAGCTGGCAGGCCCTAAACTTAATTCCTGCAGTCAACAATAATCTCCTACCCGCTTTATGGATGCATAAATTCAAGTGGTAATGACTGACACTGGGTGGCACTAGAGCTATAACAATTGAAATGACAATACTGATTGTGCAACTTTATTACAATAAATATAACAAGTTGCCCAAGGCGATACACGTCCTGATGATTATACACTCAGTTACTCAAAGTAGCAGAAATGAGTGTGACCTGTTCTATTGTGGTGACTGAAAGACATAGTATGAAAATCAAGATTAAAAAAAAGCACATAGAGCTTAAGAAAGAATGCGTATTTCATTTCCACAGAGAAATACACAGTAAGACTTCACTTAATTATAAACATCACCACTCCAATATTTCTGAACTGAAGCACATTAAGAAGGTATTGTGTCAGGACAACTGACAACTCACTTTCATGTGATTCCACCACCCTGTGTAGGCATTTTACCCCAAGCCCAGATCCTGAATGTGTGCATACCAACTACATTTCATCTCTACCAGTTCAGCTCATGCTTGTGACACTCTTCCTGACCTATGGCATCGTTTTGGCCCAGATAACCCAACCTGCCTCCCTCCATTTGTTCCAACAGGGCAGAGCTGAGGCAACCAGGGGTTAAATGAGCAGCCTCTGGATGTGGCTGCGTTGTCAGGTCACACAATTCAATGCCAAATCGTTCTCTTTTTATAACCTCCTATCTATAAAGACCACTAGAAAAGGAGAGCCAATGAATGTCAGCAGTTTGCGATCCTGCATCCACAGTAGACTTTTACAACACACCTCATTTGCGCTGCATTTCACGTCCAATATTTCATACTGAAATCCTAATAGGACAATCCCTCACTCACGTTATTAAATTCTTCTTTTAAGAGTCAGTTGTCATCACTGATAGACACTGGCACTCTGATAATGGACATGATAATGTCCAAATGCTTCCTGGGTTGCTATGAGAAGAGACTGTAGACCGACCCCTCTCTTGTCATTGGGTCATTGCAATGCCTCGCAGCCAATAAAGCGCCACTAGAGCTTGTGCAAGTCTCTCTCTCTCTCTCTCTCTCTCAATAAATGTACGTGCACATCCACACTAAGACACATTTATACAACCTTTTTTAAAAAGATGACATTACACTTCACTCTCAGTTGAGATTCAGTTGAATGGAGCATTTAAATACATGTACACGCATGTATCCAGTCAGACATACCTGTATAAGTGACAGATTAACTGTGCACTGCCTGCAACTGTCTTCTCTGTCCACCTTTGCATTGCAGCGTGGTTTGGCATTTACTGTCACTTCAAGTAATGTTACCCAACACAGTGTCACCCAGTGTCCCCCGCTGCAGTATTCCCGCTCCCTTGTGTCGGCCCCTGTCAGAAGGTGAAAATGCACGTATTACAATCATCATAACCTCTACGTTCCATTAGTGAGACAATTCAGCATTCCCATGCAATTTGATTTGTGGGCATAAATAAACACATAGTGCATCCGCTATCTCAAGTGTGAGCCACATGATATGTATATTCATAGAAAGGTGCATCCTTTGCTGTAGGTAGACAGAGCTACGTGGGCCTCTCGACTGGGGCCTGCTCAGCGAAGAAGATCACTGTACCACTGAGATTTAATCAAAAGGTGGCTGTAATCCTTGTGCAAATTAATGAGTTAGTTTAAGAAGGCACATTTGAGGTCAAATGGCATCATTTCACAGTTAGCCTGTGGTCACTTGGAAAGGGAGGTGCAATACTAACACTGAATATCATTCCAGCTGCTATTTATGGAAGAGTAAATAGAAATTACTAGAAACAAATCCTAGCAGTCTTGACATAACCCAACAGTTCTTTCTTTTGCGGACAACAAATAATTGAACCGCTTTTAAAGGTGTCTCTCAGTGTGCCAACGTTACATTAAAGTGGGAAGGGCCCCCCTGGATGTACCTCTGCGACTTCACTGTCCCTATTCCAACTGTGCACAAGTGCAAAATGGCACAGTGTGGTTCTGTCTTCCACGTCGATTTGCGTTGGAACATGAACTGTGCATCGGGACCAGTGTGCACAGCGGGACGTTTATTGTTCAGAAGAGCCAACGACGGCGCCGCACGGGTTTTAGTCGTGTGAAAATATCCCGGCATGCTAGCGACGCAAGACTCACCCAGGGAGGGGAGGGACGATGGAGCTAAGATGGCAGCCCAACTGAGGGTGCTGTCGCTCTGGGGTCAAGAAACACCGGAGGAACGAATGAAACCGAAACACGAGAAGGTGGTGCTGGGAAAGTGACGGCTCCCTTTCTGACGTGTGCCAAGGCACCGTGTTATGGCTTGAAAAACACACATATATATATATATATATATATATATATATCTCGTCGGGAGACCAGCACCGCGTTGACGCCGTGGCCCGGATCGGAAGAACACAGCTACGTTGTAGTTGCACCAACAGATTTAGAACAACCGGGGACCGTGGACGCGATTTGTGGTATTTTCCCCTGCTCGGCGTGGACAAATAATGTGACATGTGGCGGATTTAATGACAAATGGATCGCGTCTGATGGCTAGATATGGTCTGGCTGTGATGTCTGCTGTGTGATATATGCATTGTTCTCGAAAACGATGATGTGTGCTGCTGCGGCAGCGGCCGCCGGTGGAGGGATTCTGCCCTCCTCATCGCCGTCGATGGGGCTGGGTGTCCGGGTCATTTCTGGAGCAGGAGCCGACCTCCCCACCATTGGTTCGGGAATGGGTTCTTGTCCGGCAGCCGGAGCCCAGTCGGACTGTCGCACTCGGTACCAGCTTTTACTCTCAGGGCGAGCTCTGGCCGAAAGATACAGACGGATTTATACCACCGCTATCAGCGATAAAGAGCAAGGGATAAATCAAGGAAGGTGAGTGGCTGACATGAAAAACACAGATATCGCAGAGGGCTGGTCTGTCATTTGTGGGGCTAACTGGGCTAACGGCCGTAAGCTAACGTTAACCCTTGCTTAGCGGTGCGTCAGTTAGCGTCAGCTACACGAGCGAGTTGTTATTCATGGTTGAGTTGACGTTAATCGCACTTTTGCCATACAGCTCCATGTTATTGTCTTAACAGGCAGCCAATATGGGTGCACCACCCTCTCGCCGGGGTCAGCTTGCTAGGTAGCATTTTCGCGTTGACTTCCCTAGCTTATCGGAGCCAGCTAAGCTAAGCTAACGTTCCGTTCACCCTTGCGCGAGTGGGTTTGCAGTCCGGGTGCCCTGGACTCGGTGTTTCCGTTAAAGAGGTGACAGATTGTCACTGAAGTAAGAACCGTGCCCCCACTTGGGTCGCGACGACCCGGGAAGAAGTGCACCGTCGGCTTATAGCCACAACATGCTAGCTGGCTAACTGTCATGACAGACGCTTGTCAATTTGTTTCCAGCAAAAGCTAAACGTAAACAAACGCGCTGCTCGTGTAAATCTTACTGTTTTTTTTTTTATTTTGTTACACATATTTCACGTCGCCGACTCGTTTCATATAATCTGCTGTGGTGTGTGTGTGTGTGTGTGTGTGTGTGTTCAGGCCCAAACGGCGTCACCGCTTCGACAGCTAGCTAACGTTAAGTGACGTTGAGGAGCATCAACGTCAACCGGCGATTTATTTTCCAAGACGCTTTGGGCCTGATCGCGGCCACACGTACATTCAAACGCAACATATTGCTCTTATGCACAAAATTGCCGAACACGGTAGACGTGTATTTGGGGGGGAGTAGGAGGACGAACTAATTTGCTTTCCTGGCATAAGCGGGTAATGCAGTTACGTCATTCTTGTCAGTCAGTCAGGTTGTGTATATATACTGAGTAGCTGGATCACTGCAGCATCCTCCCTCCCGCACAAACTGAATTGTAAGGCTCTGCACTTTTATGATCAGTGCCCTTTGAAGTATCTTAACACTACTCTCAGTGCACCACTGTTGTTTTTATAACCGACTCCTGAGTTCATAGGTCTACGCGCAGATGAGTAAGAACAACTACCACCTGATGTCAGTCTCTCTTATGCTGCTCGCAACATAATGCTTGTACGTAACATGCATGTTGTGCTCTGAGAGATGCATGCAAGGTTGAGGGTGTTTCCCTCCTGGATTTGTTGACGTGTACCCACTATTGTCAATATCATATAGCTGTTTCTGTCTATCTAGGCTGCCTGTAGTTTCTTATTTTGATGAGTAAGACTAAACTGGCCCGTCACTGTTTTCTCAAAGGTTTCATTTCATTTCATTTGCGCACTCAGTAATAAAACTGAGATACTCTAAACCTGTACATATCCTTTTCAACTTCTAGCGACGACAGTAGATCTACTGCGCAGACCAGTGGTGAAACAGAAAGCATCTGGTCAAGCAAGTGTACAGAATCAACACATTTTAAAAAAGGCTATCAACAGCCGACTTTAAATGCATAGCTTTTCTATATTTAGTAGTGAGTAATAATGTTTACTAAGTTATGCACGGCCTTTCTGTTTTTAGTAGTTGTTCTATTTGTGGTCCCTAGCCCTGGTCATTGACAGCCTGATTTGTAAGTGAAATTGATCATAAAAAGCCAATACAAAACACACACGTTTAGAGAGCGTTCAAAAGCATCAAAAGTGAATTTCCATATAACAAAACTCCTGCTCGTTTTGGCACTTTGTCAAGACAAGTAACACTGAATCTGGAGACAACTGCTACACCTCTGACAGGTAGGCAGGGTATACTCTGCTTCAAAGAACTTGTACTTTGCCAGCTGCATAAGATGTAGATTTGCTCTGCAAGGTTGAAAAAGTGAAAGCGAGATTACCATTAAAGACATCTGGAATGGATTCAAGATTTGAATAGCTATTCTAAACAAATGAAAGGATTTGTTTTTTCCATCATCATGACTGGCTTGAAGAAAAATGTGTTGACAACAAGGAGCTTTACCTCCCCTTCTCCTCACATCATCATATTTATAACGCAAAATGTCTTAAATGTTCTGCTATATGTTTGAGAATAACAATTGCTTAAGCATACAGTATAGTTTTCAATACTGAGTAATCCCTGTATACTTTCAGGGGAAAGAAG
Organism: Gadopsis marmoratus; assembly: GCA_036023855.1. Taxonomy (NCBI): domain Eukaryota; kingdom Metazoa; phylum Chordata; class Actinopteri; order Centrarchiformes; family Percichthyidae; genus Gadopsis; species Gadopsis marmoratus. The sequence continues at coordinate 34,602 of JAVQJF010129217.1, forward strand.
GCTCTGAGTAAGAAGAAACTGAAAAGACGACAGAAGGTCAAGTCAAAAGTCAAATCAAGAACAAAGGTAAGACACTTATAACCAGCTGTTACACAATATTACGCTGTCTTTCTATGTAATGCTCAGTACAAAGTCTTGAAAGTTTGGAAAATGCTTAATTTTAACCAATTGTGAAATTGTGTTTTCATGGTTAGGAAAAATGAAAAGACGACAGAAAAATGCTTTACTTTCAACATAATCTGGTATTTCATCATGTACACAATCACTCGTGTAAACCAAAAATATTTCAAATGAAACTATCCCATCTTATTTGTTTGTTGACTATCTGCTCTCAGATGACTGATGAATTCTGTACACTTTATCTTTCACCTTTGTATTAATAGTAACATGTTAAATGTAATGATAAATGCTTTGAGAGTCTGGAAATGTTTGGTCGAAGTACCTTGAAAGTGCTTGAAAAGTGTTTGAATTTTACTCTTAAAAATCTGTATGAACCCTGAATGCTACTATTGTTGTGTTTTATATGTGGATATTATTAATGGATATGTTCAGAGGGGTTGTAAGGCCATGGCTACATTGTAGAATGGCTGTTTTTAAACCATTACAATATTTATAAAAGTAGCCACGTTTTTTTTATCCTCCCTCGAAAAATACACAACACCACACGGTGTTAATCGTTGCAGTGTTAAATCACAAGTAGGTGCAATATTTATTAGTGGCACATAGTCATGCCTCACATTCTCAGTACTACTTAAAGCATTTCATAGATGTAATTAAATATCTAATATTTTGCATTTGCAGTCCTTACAGCTGGTTTGGCGCTCTACTGAATGAATTTAACAGATTGAGGATAAGATTGAATATGAGGTTAGATTCTCTGCAATCTTGAAGGTGGCAGAAAGATTATTGTCATCATTGGCGGGGCTGGTCAGGTGCCAAGAAGCCCATCCACACATGAAGCTGGAGAGGTGGATAGGCAGAATGTGAGGCACATGGGAGTGGCTCTGGCTTGTGCATGATGGCCTGTTGCCGAGCGACCTAATGTGTTCCACATCTCCACGGCAACAGTTGCCTGCCTCCATCTCCTTCATCCAAAGAGGGAACCCAGTCAGTGGATGTGGTTGTGTTTTTGCTTCTGCTGTAGACTTTGCATGGACAACATTAAGTTATCTAGTTGATCATTAAGTTATGACAAATATAATTCACTTGTCTCCTTTCTGTTTTTCTCTGAGAGAGAGAGAGTAGCATGCTGTATGGTTTGTAGAATTGGTAGTCGAAGTGTTTGGAGCGAACGTGATTTCTTTCCAGAAATGTGGCAGGCGAAGGCAAGAGAGATTAGTAAGAGAAGGACAGAGGCTCTACTACTTTTCATCTTTCATGTCAAAACTACTCCAGACAGGAAATTCAGTGTAGAGTGGGCTGGTGAGTAAAGTTCTCTTCAGGTTGACCTGTTCACTGAGTTGATGTCCTGGAACAGCAGAAGATATTCTATATAGAGTCAGAGAATGGAGCGGCAGGCATAAAAATGTGGGTAGTTACACGGGCAGTCAGGCTGTATTTGTACGTGATTTGCTCACTCTTGCTCTGTCGTGCCTCTCACACCGGCATAGTCAGACAAGAGTGGTTTGAAAGGGCCTCTTCTCCCCTTTTGTCTGCTTCTGTGCTTATGAACATGTGAAAGTGGAGTCAGAACAAAAGACAGAGCATAAACAAGTACCTATACTTAATAGATTGGTCAGTCATGCATGAAACCTTTGAATCTGGGAAACCCCCTACTTTTTTTTATACTATATATGCAGTATCTCACACTACGTCCTGCGCTTAAATGGAATATTGTCATTAATCTCTGGTGCAGAATAGCTGCATATGAACATAATTTGTAGGAGATTGAATTGAACATGATTTACTCATAACCTGTGGTGCACAACAAGCTATGCCTGGGTAAACTGAAATACATACGACAGATCAATGGTGCTGTGTATTAATAAAAGTTAGATGACAAAATAGATGGGTCATCCAAGTAAAATTAAAACCACAAACTATAGATCTAGATAAATATATAGATAAATTATAGACAGAATAACTATTAAAATTAATCTAATCTAAACTATTTGTCATTCTTAAGTAGCCACAGTGTATACCTCATGTATTAGCATTAGCGTTACACTCAAGTCACAGGGCTAATGTGCCATTTCTCCAAAAGAAAAATACGCAGCAATGTTTGGAAAACGCAGAAGTTCTGGAGGTATGTTTTGAAATCCTCAAAGATTCTTTTAAGCATCTGGATGCAAAATGTTCTCTCTGCTGCATGATTACAAAAGATTTTATACAAGTTCCCCAAGTTGTGACTCTGTCTCCTGATTCAAACTAAAATGGTTGAGCCTCTGCTTTGGAAGAGACAACCTTTATTTTTCTTTTATATTATTTTTCCATAAAGCCAGCAATCTGAAATGTGTAGCTTTCTAAGTGCGGTCAGGGTTCAATACCAGCCTTCTCCAAAGCTTTTACATGGCCATTAAATCATCAGCATGGGGCAGACAGAAACACAAAAGCAACCACCAGGTGAGCAGCATTATGAGTTTGTGCTATTGCATGTGAGGAGAAACCACAAAACATCATTAGGTCATTGGGCTTTGCATATTTGTGTATGCTTTGTTTATGTGCATCGCGAAATAGCTTGAAGGTGTCGCAAGGTCCTGATGGTATGTTCAGTTTTAAATTGGGAACTGTCCACTCTAGTGAAACCTGTCAAATGCACGTTTCACTTGCCGCGCGAGGAGCATCTTTCAGCTACTTCGTGCTCTGTTTGCAAGATGTAGATCAGATGTAGTGTAACATATCTATAATTGTTGGTTGTATTTGAAAGGTCAGTTCACCCTAACCCTAAACATCAATCATGAATAAGCTGGAGACATAGAGTTGGAAAGATGTGGGTGCATAGCAGACAGGGAGGGTCTATCAAAAGACACCGTCGAGTTCCATTATTGAAACTGTAAGATCCATCATTTTTGGAGCTAGGGACAAAAAGTCATGATGTCTTGGCTTTAGCTGCATCATTTTTGACTTTTTGAGAAAAAATATTCTCTCTCAAGTCCTTAACCTTTATGGAAGTGCAATACTCTTTCTTTACTTTAAGCACAAACACCATAAAATAATTAAACAAGGACATGTTGTATAAATTATGTGAAGCACCTAACACTGAGCCATAGTGCCAGAAGAGTCTGAACCTGCAGTTGCAGTCCATGCACCATCTTTTGGCAAGTAAAGTAATGATGGCAGCAGGTTAGAACTGCATATTTAACATGGATGTATTTAGAAAACTGGGCATTGCGTTCTAAGATGGCACACCAACCGTTTTATTCCAGAGTTCACATAAAATTGTAATATGAACAAACATGTAATGGCACCAACAAAGTTAAGATTTAATTGTGGTCTTATGTTAGTGCATATTTTAGTTTTTGAGTGCTAGTGGGATCCAATTGTGTGTTCCAGATTTTGGTTGTAGGACTACCCGTTTGTTTACTTGTGATTTAACAGTACTTCTTCCTTTTATAATATGTAACAAAGACTCGTCTTATTGTAATAATATCACTATCAATCTCATGGATATCAGGTTAAAAAAATAGGAACTATCAACTTAGGACTTTGGTTTTAACTGCTTCAAAACAACGGAGAATAGGAATATTAGACAGATTTTAGTAGGGACCCTCCTTGTATGTATGTATGTATGTATGTATGTATGCTCATCTTCAACATGCAGTATTTGGGTCTGTACTCCACCCTTTTTGTTTTGCTGTCATCTCCCAAGAAACCCATTTTCCCTCCCTTGCTTTATGGGTTTGGGTTATTACAGCATCTCTAGGTTTTAAATCGTTTGAAGTGCTTTTTCTGGTTAATGTGCTCATTGTGAATGCTGTACAGTCAATTTGTCACAAATGCTTCTCTAGCAGCAAGGCAGGAGAGCAGTAAACTGTACTGTTAGATGAGAGCTAATATCCTCCCTACTGATTTGAGCTGAGAATGAATGACCTCTCTCCCCAAATAGATGACATCACCCCCTGTGATTGCGATGCCAAAAGCGCAACACTGCAAGAGTGGCACAATCGATCAATACGATTCTCTAGAGGTTGCCTCAGGACTGTAGTTAAAAATGCTTTGCTTGATGGGACGGAGAAAGCTTATCAATTAGTTTATCAAGTTTCTCTGTGGAGTGTCTCTAATCATAATCATTATGTGGATGTAAGTGTTTAAGCTTTGCTGTGATGAATTTATTTTTAATTTACCTCATCTCATGTATATCAATGAGGGTTCACTCAATATTAGAAACGCCTCTTAGTGTAAAGCAATTCAATCCAATAACACAACTAGCTAAAGCCCCCAAAATGATGATTAAAGAGGCTATAACCAATATTTTGTGACAACAATGTATGAAATAAAAAATGTGACAATGTGCAAGGGGTTACTCGTAGGGATGAACCTACAGAGAATTTTCACCCTCGAATTTGCAGCTCCGCTCGGCTTTACAGGGCTTTATAGTGAGTTTCGGCTTGTTGTTTTGCTGTCTGTAAATTTACAGTTTAAGCGAAAATGCTCTATGACACCACTGTACACCACCTGCTCAGCACCAATCAGCAGACGGAAGCAGTTGCCAACTAGCCGCTGGACACAGTGGCGCATTTAGCTGCTAAAGAGCCAGATATTTCCCTCAGGAGTTGGTTGAGACCAAAAATGGAGCTAAAGGAGAGTAAATATTGGACTTGCGTTTGCCAGGTTGCCAGAAACATGACTCCAAATCAAAGCCAATGTTTCTCCATGACTGCTGGATGTGTAAATAAGCAACAGTTAGCTAACAGTTTTGCCATATCAACTTATAAGGTGATGGATGATATGTCTGTGCTGTTTTCCACAATAACTTGAACTTTTAACACAGTATAACACAACTCAATTAATACTGCATTGGTTATGTAAAGTATTGGGTAAGCCATTTTGTAATAGTGATAGCTATGTTGATCTGATCTTGAAACGGGTAAACAATTGCCAAGCCCACTGTGTACAAAAGTGAGCTGCCTGAAGAGTCAACGCAAAAGGAGTCATTTCGTGTCAGTGGCTACACATGAAAATGACAGAACAGAGAAAGACTGTGTTTAACAGAGGCTTTACATTCCCAACCTACTGTTATATAATTTCAAGTCCAATGGAACAGCTAACATCTGCCTATAGTCCATCGGGGGAACCTACGCCTCTGAGGAATACTCACATGTGACTTTCCTCATAAAGCCAGATGAGGAATTACCCCACTTATTGTGGTCAGTAGGCAATTGCTCTGATAAGGTGCGTCATTAGTGGATGTACACTACCATTTCTTCTTAAGCAATCGCATGAGTCATGAACACATCAGAGACAAGAATCTTCCTATTCATGTCGCTGTCTAAGGGCAAACCTTTAAATTGACAAACATGACCAAAAAATGAAGTCCATGCTTTGCACAAAACCTTTTAACCTTTTTAAGTAACATTTCAATAAAAAGATGTTTAAGTGAGGTACATTATTTTAGTGGAAGCGAACTACAGGAGCAAACACAACTGACTAACTCGTTACAATTACAATAAAGAATTGACATTGCTGTTTATAAATGACTATATGATGTGCTAAATAGCTTACCGATGCACCAAATGATATCGTACGTAAGGTTTTGCTGACAACCACCTCTCTCCGTGTTTCCACAGGCCGACAGTCTAGATGGAGCCCTCTGCGTGCCGGACATCAAGCTTCACAGCAACCCATCTGCATTCAATGTCTACTGCAACGTGCGGCACTGTGTGCTGGACTGGCAGCAGAGAGAGGCCTCCCTGGCGCTGGCTTCCAGGAGCTCGGTGCAGAGCGGCGACTCTGACAGTGAGGAGGAGGAAGAGTACCGCGAGCCAGCCGTGAAGCTGCCAAAGGTATGAGCAGGGGGTAGCATTGGCTGCTTATGTGGTGGTAGCAGAGCTTGATATGAAGGTGAGAGCCAGCCTGCACTCTTAGGGATGCAACAGTCCTTTATCTTTCTGGGCTTGTATGTAGGGCTCATCCTTTTTATTGTTGTGATAATTGGCATCACTTTACCAGAGGTTTGAAACCCCCAGGATTACAGCTTCTGCTCGGTTTCCCCAACTCCCTCTCCTCCTCAGTCTGCCTGCCGGTTTATCTTTCTTGCTCTGTATCAGGGCTGTCTGTTTTTATTTTAAATGTTAACTATTTCTTGTACGTGCATACAGAATTAAATCTATTTTAATTCACTGTCTATAAGCACAGCGGACTGTTTAAATTTGTTTGCCTCACCAAAATGCCACCAAATCACCTCCCCTATTGCTCTGTCATGTATTGCTGTTCTCTTTGATAACATAAAATAGAAAATCAGCAAGGCTTGCTAAACACTAAAGCATCTGAGAGACAATGTGTCAAAGAATTACTGTGTTCTATACCATAAATGGCAGAGTTAAAGATTAAAGTTAAGGTTGTTCGTTGTTTTTGTTAAAGGCTAATGGCTTTACAGTACCACAATATCAAATCTGAGGGGTCACCTGTTCACTTGTCATCCAAGTGAGGCTGCAGGGGCAACTATACAATGTAGTTTAGGATTAGGCTACAGCGATGCCTTCAAATGACTTGAATTATGCCCCACTTTTCTTTCTCTCAAAATTTATCAATTTTTATTTTGGTTTGATTTTGTTTTATACTGAGAGAGAGAAAGAACAACATCCTTTTGTAGGCCAAACTCCTTAGCCCACCTCCCTTCTCCATGCACTCCAGCGAGCATTATTCAAAATATTAATAGTGGATGATGAAGTCGGCAGTAGTAAGTGTACCAAGTGTGGGCCACCAGCTAAATGTAAGTTGTTGAGATTGATGAGGCCATGCTCTTAAAAGAAAACCTCCACTCCAAGCTTGTTTATTAATTTGGTTTCATTCAGAAAACTTTTAAAAGAGATTTCTTATCACCAATATTAACAAGACAATTACGTGTAAACCTGAGGAGTTGACAGAAAGTGGTGATTGTTTTTTAAAACTACATCTATGCGCAGTGTCTGCATGTTTCATCTTCATTTGCTGTGTAAAGTGTTGGCTAGTGGAGCTAGGCTTGGGCTGTGGTATGACAGCATGGTCATTAACTCATAGAAATGTGCTTCTTTCTGTGTGTGTGTGTGTGTGTGTGCAGATCATTGGAATTGGCCTGTGTGGGGTATTTGAGCTGATAAAAGAGACTCGGTTCTCTCACCCCTCCCTGTGCCTGCGTAGCCTGCAGGCCTTGTTGGACATGCTGCAGGGTCAACAGCCTGAGGGCTTTCAGACTGAGCCTCCTGATGTGCTAGGTAAGGCTGAAAATGTGCACACATAGAGCTTATTAGCTCTCTGTGTACAAGCTAATGAAATCCAATGCAATATCCCTGCAACAAATCTTGTTTACAAAGCTTAAATCTTTCAGTTTCATTGACCTGTCAGAGACATGTTTCTGCAATCTTCATCATGTCTTCTGTAATGAGCATTTTGCGGCTGGCTGTGTTTTTATTGGGACTGCGTTACATTGCAACTTGTTTCTGATATTTTGTTGTTTTTCTCTTATCACAAATTTCTAACCTACATGTATGCTTCCTCAGAGTCTCTCTTCCAGTTGTTGTTGGAGACCACAGTCCGGAGCACAGGGCCCAATGACCCGACAGGACAGACCATCACTGCTCTGTCCTGCGCCTGCCTCTTCAGTCTGGTGGTGGCCTGGGGAGACACTGGCAAAATCCTGCAGGCTGTCTCGGCCATCCTCACCAACAACGGCAGCCATGCCTGCCAGACGATACAGGTATTGAACCAATTTAAATAAATGAAGGCTGAATTTGGCAATTTGACTGCACTAAAAAGAGAAGCGCAAGCTGGAATGACATTGTACCCAGTTGATTTTGAATTATGTTTTCTGAACCACCTCCACCAGGAAAGTAGTACTTTTCAATGGTCCTTTCAGGTTTTTTCTTAGGATTAGTAGAAGTGCTTTAGATCACCAAAGTGAATTTTTGAAGGATAAAGTAACCTCTGCCTCCTCCATGCATTTCCTTTTGAGCAGAGAGACTCAGGGCAGTGTCTGGACAGCAGAAATTGAGTTTTGGAAAATGTCAAGCCTCTGATTCTCCTGTTTGATTGTGTTACCCCGTCTGCATTCTTCCGCCAATTAGCCATCTTCTAGTCTTCTGTTTGCTTCGATCTCTAGCTTTTCCTCTCTCTCTCTGTGTCTTCCTTTCAGTTTTTGTTATTGCTTCTGCTTTATATTAGAACTGCTCTTGCAAATCTTGGGAGTAATGTAAATATGTAGAACTTTATGTAATTATATAGGCAGGCTTTGTGACCATAAAAATGTTCCACCTTTACCTGCATATGGATAAAATTCCTGAACTTGATCAGGATTTCAGTGGGACTTTTCATCCTCATACATTTAATTGCCAGTGTGTTCTGTTTCCCTTGGTTCCTCATCTTTTAGGCATTAACTGGACTGTGAATGATAACAATGGCAGGCAGAAGGTGTGTGTGTTTGTGTGTGTGTGTGTTTGTGTGTGTGTTTGTGTGTGTGTGTGTGTGTGTGTGTGCGTGTGTTATCTACTATGGAAATTATGTGAGGTGTGTGTGGAAATGCATTCAGGCAGAACATGACAAATATGCAGGTAACTACAGTCTCAGTCACTAAAATTAGAATTTGAGTCAATCGGTAACACAGAAGCTCATTAGCCACCTCCCACCTGGTGCATGGTCTACTTCACAAAATATACACCCCATTATGTCACATTAGAGCTTTGCAGATGTGCAGTCTTTCAGCAACCTTCTTGTTTTTCTAAATCTCACCAGGTGCCCACCATACTGAATGCACTACAGAGGAGTGTACAGGCTGTCCTGGTGGGAAAGATTCAGATCCAGGATTGGTTTGGAAATGGGATCAAACGCGCAGCTCTGATGAACAAGTGGGTCCTGAAAGAGGTGGCCATTGACGAGGATGAGCGCTGTCTTCTACAGACTGATGGTTCCTTCCTGTACTTGCTCTGCAAGGACGGACTCTACAAAGTGGGCTCTGGATACAGTGGCACTGTCAGGGTATGCAACACCCAAGTCTGTATGTTGTCACCTATGAGTGAAAACCACAAATCTCCAAAGTTGATGATTAAGTGCTCCTTGTGGGCTGAGACAATTCTCCTAATTCTTAAAATAATTAATTTGGATTATTTAAAAACACACTGTCACTGCCTGTTTTCCTTGGCTCAGGAAAAGCTTACGTTTTGGAGATGCATGGTTTTCACAACAAATATGTATAGTCTCAGTTGCCAGCTTATTAAGATTGACAAGTCAAAAATAATGGAGTCTAATACAACAGTCCTGCAATAAATCCTCCCCTCATGAAGGTTATAATCAGTTTTTGTTGAAACAGTTTTAGCGGGGTGTTGTCTTCATTTTGGAGGATGTAGTTTGTGATGTCGTTGAACTGTATTGTGTTATACTGACAGGTGTTTCTATTATTTTGTCTAACCCATATATTTCAGAGAATAGGCTAAATTACAGAAACACCTCTTTTGTATAATGCAATACAGTTCAACAGCACCACAAACTACATCCTCCAAAATAACCATAGCACTGACTCAATGCTTCTCCAAAACAGTTTTTCAGGGTTTACTGCAGGACTGTTGTATTAGACTGCATTAATTTTAGCTAGGTGTAAAAAGAGGTGCATGTGCTAGCAATAGCTCTTGAAAGCAAGAATAGCTACTTATCTACTCAGATGAGACATTGTGTTTATCCCTCAATTGACTTTTGCACACTGGATCATGTGACGAACTCAAGTTTAAACATACATATATTAAATATATTCCCCATTGCTAGTAGACAACCATCATTCTGCTTTAAAACGGAACACTCTTGCTTAACAGGTTGACATGTAAACAATTTTTGTGTGTATTTCTGCCTGCATTAAAGGCAAGTGTTTGTAGTTGTCTGCCACCGTTACATTAATGTTTGTGGTTGTCTGCTTTGTGGTTGTCTGCAGGGCCATGTGTACAACTCAACGTCTCGTACCAGGAATCGAAAGGAGAAGCGATCATGGCTGGGCTTTGCTCAGGTAGGTAGTGGACCTTTCATCAGGATGCTCCTTACATACATTGAGGTGACTTTGAAAAGGCATCGAGTGTGTAAAAAGTTCAGGTCACATTTAAAACATGTGAATTGAATGATGTTGATTATTTGCAATCAGGGCTTAGATTGGTGTTGAACCCATGAGTCTTAACAGCTGTATGTTGTATGTTTTTAAAACTGCTGTTGTTGGTTATAAGGAATGTGATAGGAAAGAAAGTGTTTAAATACAGTGTCATCTTTATCATTATCAACATACAATACAATAAATAAGCTGCTTAAGTTAGGGATAGTTGTTACTAATTGTAGATCATCAGCAGTGTTTGTGTTGTGACTTCAGGGCTACTTGTTGTATCGGGACACAAGTAACCACACTATGTCGGCCATCAAGATCAACCCTGAGACTCTGGAGCATGAGGGGACTGTCGCCATGCCAGGTGCTGAAAAACACTCTTTGGGCTTGTTAAAAAAAAAAACACCTCATGGGAGTTATGTAATCAAAATTCCAACTGATACAATACTGGGTATATTGACTGTCACTTTTCTTCTCTTTGCAGGTCAACATTCAGATGGACAGAACATCATCTTCACAGATGGAGAGTACATCAACCAGATCGCAGCCTGCAAAGATGTAAGTTTTATGATCATAAAATGCATCATCTTTTTCAGGCTCCTGAAAAGAAGAATATTTTAAATGTGGAATTTAAAATTGAATCTGTATCAGTGGGGGACATCCAGTGTTTTCAGGAGTTGTACATGTATGACTGAACTATAACTATATAACGATAATAGCTGCACTGCCCATGCCTGCTGGAAACATGGTGGAAAGAGCCGACAATATGCACTTGGTCATCCTAAACAGCAAGTTGTGGGCTGATGCAGTCAATCTCAAAGAGGTGCTTGCCAGCTCTTGTTAGCAGTTGTACCTACTGAAAGAAATGTAGAAACCATGTTTGACGTGGTCTGTTCCCTAGTCATCAGTCGTCTACACACACCAGCGCAATCATACCCTTTCCTGCTCATCATTTGTCATCTTTTTTTTATCTTGTGCAACTCAGTAAGCACTCTTTCAATATGTGCTGTTTCCCTCATGAAAACCAAATCTTTTGTTAGTAAAAATGGTTCTGCTTGAATTGCCCTGTGAAGCATTTTTGATGGACCCTCAGATGATCACCAGCTGCGCCACAGATGAGGGTGTGGCTGTGTCTGTGTATTGTGTATATGCAGCTGTGATAGTGAGGGCAGTGGCACCACATGTGGGTAATCTCCAGAGAGTGTAATCTCTCAAGCAGTTATCTGCATAAGCACTCTGTAATGTGAGTGGGGGAGGGGAAGATGTGAAATCCATATATCTGCCATTGCAGCTAGCCTTGTTCCCGGACAGCAGTTTCTAGGTTGATCAAGGGGGCGGGCTACTGTATGGGGGATGGAAGGGGGGAGTCCTCAGAAGCTATGTGCATATTAAGTGGGCAGCCAGTAAGAGGAAGAAGGTAACATGTAGGGAGGAGAAGTTGGGCAGTGGGGGGTGGTACTGGCCAGAGGATAGACGCGCTTATTTATTGATGCGAGTGGCACATGTTCTGCAGGAATCAAAGCACAATAGATGAGTCAGTCATCATTACCACACAGTGGAAAGCAGACCATCCCCATGCTACCCATCATCCCTTTTTATACCCCGGTTCTCTCCCAATTATTCCCTTGTTGTGTTTCTCTCTTAACTCTGTTCCTCCCCTGTAAATTGTCCATTTCAGCCACATCCCCTGCCCTGCAGCCTGACTTGCCCACATCTCTTGCAGTTGTATCATCTGTTATGTGCTCTGCATTGAGTCAAATTGTGTGCACGTTGTGTGAAGTGTCACACACTTCATGGTGCTGTTAAGAGAAATGGATATGCTATTAACACTGACTGGCATGGCTGGGGTTTTAAGTTGCTATAGCCACTAACATTAAAAAGTGAATGTACAGATTTTGTAACGTCAAGCCACACGCTCTGTAGATTGACCCAAATGTACTTCAGCTACGGTTGATAGATTTACCCATGGCCCCAATATAAGGTTATAATCCAGATGTTAATCCTAACTGCATCCAGTTCATTACTTATGAGTGTGTGGGAGGAATGTAATGACTTGTCTCATTCCCCACAGTACCAAAATGCACACACGTACTTGCTGCCAATTATACATGTGCAGTCAAATGTTTTGATGTCCACAGTTAGTATCCACAAATTATTGTGACTTCTCTTTTCTCTCTCTCGGCAAGAAAGCGAATATGCGTGTGTCTCAAAATATTGAACTGTTCCGTTTATGAGCTTGATTCATTCTGAGTGGCCACACTGTAGCAATATTGAGCCATGAACCTAAACAGCGCTTCCTCCTGTTGGCTCTAACTCCAGCAGGATGGTTTTGTGGTGCGCATCTATACTATGAGCTCAGACCCGGCCCTGCAGCAGGAACTGCAGCTGAAGCTGGCAAGGAAATGTCTGCACGCCTGCGGCATCTCTCTCTTTGACCTCGAGAAGGATCTGCACATCATCAGTAAGTGATACAGTATATACTAATATTACTACTGAGTACTACTACACTGTATGTGTGTCTACAAGGTTGCAAATGTGTCAGGAGTTGTTCAAAACACAGAGGAATACCAAAAAAAAAAGCATCATTTCCAACCTTGTCTCATTGTGTATTTGGCTCTAAATAGTATGTTGTTCCCAGGCACAGGCTTTGATGAAGAGGCAGCGTTGCTTGGAGCAGGCAGGGAGTTTGCTCTGATGAAAACTGCCTCGGGAAAGGTGAGAGTGAAAATCTTCTCTGGTGGTGGTGTGCCTAAAATGTTTGAGAAAAATTGAAGTTGGATCTGATGCAACCACTGAGCTCTAACAGCTTTTGTTTTGCTAATGACAAGCCAGCCACTTTAGAGGGTGAACATAAATGAATTGTGTTTTTCCATGTGTGTAATTCCTTCTGTGTTAAAGTGTCCACATGAAGCCCGTTGTACAAAATGAACATTCCCTTAGTTCATAACATCTGTATGTAGTTAGCTATAGTTACAGTATTTTCCTATGGTCATGCTGTACAAAAGAATAACAATAAGACATGTCTTCTTGTTTTGGAAATATTTGGTGCCCCTCTAAGCTAAACGGTCTAAATAATACAGAATGAGGAGCTGGATATCTCTGTATGTCTCATGGTCTTTTCACTGTTTATTGTGCTCTGGGCCCAACTCTTGTTAGGAGTTATATGCACACTGAGCTTGTAAAGTGACATCCCTACATAACTAACTGGAGGTGATTAGAGTTTTTCACCCAGCTAAGCAGTGGCTCTGGCCTATATTATAGTGTCCACTTTCAGAAAAACACACCAGGTCCCACTGCGTGATTATGAACTTATATAATAGTAGAAGCACAAACATGAATTTAAGTATTAATACAATACTACTTGACTCGAGCTAGACTGGAGGGTTTTTTGTAATTGAGACAAGTGGGCCCAATCACTGTAGGGAAGCAGTGCTTTTGTTGAAGATATTTCACATTTTTGTTCAGACTGTCTTAGTCAGATGAGAACGCTAACTATGTAGTGTTTGGGTGTGGTTGTGAGTGTTTGTACTGTAGGTGTGGCACAGGGTGCTTCTTTTGTAGATAGCAGTTCAAGGCAGTTTTCTGTTTCTGTGTCTGTGCGGAGGCCTAATCTCGCAGAACACTTTATCTGCAGATTACCCTAACCCAGACCGGCTGGATGGGTAAAAATAGGAGCAGCTGATCTGTGTCTTTGGCACAAAGTTCACTCATCTCTTGGGCTTGACATTATGCCAAACATGTGATATTAGGGAAAGAGTTAAAGACCTACTGTTTATGGTTTACAAGCTAATGTTCTCTCTGCATGCAATGCTGTTGGGATTGTGTAATTTGCAAAGTGAATGTCAGATGATTTGAGTAATTAAACATTGATCTCACCTCCAGCAATGGCCTTTGTACATGTATCATCATAAGGTACCCCTGCTGTTTTGAGTTGTTAAAATACTATTCACATGGGCTAAGGCTGTGTTCTGATCGGAAATAATGCTTATTCAAAAATGGAGTTCCCTCATTAATTTCACTAAGAACACTGTCTTGGCGCAGCAGAGATATTGGCTGCAGAAGATGCAGGACCGTCTGCCGGACAAAAATTAACTGACAAAATCTTTGCCACAAAATGGGTTCATTGTAGATCCTCGACTCTTCAAAAATTACCACTCAGTACTCTGTTTCTTATTCCTGATCTTCCCCTCACAGATTTACTACACAGGAAAGTACCAGAGCCTTGGTATAAAGCAGGGTGGCCCGTCTGCAGGGAAATGGGTGGAATTACCCATTACAAAGTCTCCCAAGATAGCTCAGTTCTCCGTCGGCCATGATGGTTCTCATGCCCTGCTAGTAGCCGAAGACGGAAGTGTGTTCTTTACAGGCTCTGCCAGCAAGGGAGAGGATGGCGAGTCCAGTAAGACAATTTCAAACTATCTGCATACCGTCCCTCAATTCCTTCTATTCAATCTTTATTAAACACAGAATCGAAGCCATCTCAGTTGAAGTTCTGAATGTGATGTCTGTTATTCTCCTTTGCAGCTAAAAGTCGCAGGCAGCCCAAACCTTACAAGCCCAAGAAGATGATCAAATTAGAGACCAAGACAGGCGTGTATACAGCGTGTAACAATGGCAGCAGCAGCATTGTCACCAAGGATGGAGAGCTCTACATGTTTGGCAAAGATGCTATTTACAGTGACAGCACCTGTGAGTTAACTGGGACAGGGCTATTTCAAATTCTTCTGGGAATTTTCTGAGATATTTCAGTAGTTTCCTGTCATTGTCTACGTTGATTTGATAAATAAAGCTTCATGAGTTTTTAAGGATAAACATTTAATTAATAAATATATTTTTATTGGAAGCCATGTTATTCACTTTCATCATAATCACTACTTTCTTCTCCACAGGTCAGGTAACGGACCTGAAAGGTCACTTTGTAACTCAGGTTGCCATGGGGAAGGCCCATACGTGTGTGCTGACCAAGAGTGGTGAAGTGTGGACATTTGGGGTGAATAACAAGGGCCAGTGTGGCAGAGACACTGGAGCCATGAACCAGGCAGGGAAAGGTGAGCAGATGGACAAACATGCAAACACACATACTGTATATTATGTCTTACATATAGGCACATTGTCTTTGTACTACGTTCAGTGGGATGGCTTTCTTGTTTGTGCGTACATGTTTGTTGTAGCATTTGGTGTTGAGAGTATGGCCACAGCCATGGATGAAGACCTGGAGGATG
This sequence comes from Gadopsis marmoratus, assembly GCA_036023855.1. Taxonomy (NCBI): domain Eukaryota; kingdom Metazoa; phylum Chordata; class Actinopteri; order Centrarchiformes; family Percichthyidae; genus Gadopsis; species Gadopsis marmoratus. The sequence goes on from JAVQJF010129217.1 coordinate 50,031, forward strand.
AGCTAGAAGAGAAGGAAGAGAAGAGCGTGATGTGCCAGCCAGGCATGCACAAGTGGAAGTTGGACCAGTGCATGGTCTGCACGGTGTGTGGGGACTGCACTGGCTACGGTGCAAGCTGTGTCAGCAGTGGACGGCCAGACAGAGTTCCAGGAGGGTAAGAAGACACAAACACTGGAAGGGGTGAAGGTGGTCATTACAGTAGTATCTGTACGGCACTTATCAGTACTTTATCAATTAGTAAGTACTTTTATTTGTTGTCTCTGTATCGTACCTTTAGAGCAAAGTTAAACCAGATTCAAATTCCTTGTATGAATATGTGTACAACATACCTGGCCAATAAAGCTGATTCTGAATCTGAAATGCTCATCTGACGTGGGAGGATAATCTTTTTGTCTACATTTTTGGCGAAATTGTTTATCCTAATGTGAATATTTAATAACATACTATTTTATATAATATATATATCTGTGTTTGCTTCTGTATTTTTCCATCTACCAGTATCTGTGGCTGTGGGTCTGGAGAGTCTGGCTGCTCAGCGTGTGGCTGTTGCAAGGCCTGTGCCAGGGAGCTGGATGGTCAAGAGGCCAGGCAGAGAGGCATCTTTGATGCTGTGAAGGAGATGATTCCACTGGACCTGCTGCTAGGTATGCCAAATTACATCATAGGACTTCATATTCCCCCACATTTTGCGCTGTCATTCATACAATATTTACATCTCACTTGTGTCAACACTCACATTTCGATTAAAGCCACAAAGTCTGTTAAAATTAAATTCATGTTAAATCTCATGTACATACGTGATATTACAATTTTCAGGGTTTTCAGTTGGCTCCTCTATAATCGATCAGAATAAATCACTTGTCTCTCTATCTTTCTGAGCTATGCCAGCACTCTGCTTATGCTACACATATCACAGTATGTTGCATTTGCTTGGATGCAGTATTTTGCACACTTGTCGTCAGCCATCCTTTATTTTATTCTCATGTTGTACAGACTCATTGCTTCACCATCACGTCTCTCCATCATTCATTGATGTGTGTCTTGTTTTGTCCTGCTCTGCTCCGTTTTCCATCTTCCTCCTCCTCCTTCTCCGCCTCCTGTCTTGGATGCCTGTATCTGGGGCCTTTTGTGTTTTCAGCTGTGCCTGTCCCTCCCCCTCCAGGAGTAAACATCGAGGAGCACATTCAGATCCGCCAGGAGGAGAAACGACAGAGGATCAACCGCCGGCACAGGCTGGAGGAGGTCAGAGGTATGAATCAGGGCTAAACAGAATGGGACTGTTGAATGTTTTTGGCTTCATGAAGTTAAAATGTCTATGAAAGAAAATTAAATAAAAGCGCAGGGAGAGTGAGAAGGTGAGAGTGGAGGTTAATGAACAGGGTGAAGCTACAAACAGTATGTCCATCCCTTTTTAGTTTTGAATAACTTTCAGGTGCTGTGTGACCTTGGTGACTTCCCCTCTTGCTTGTGTCTTTTTATAATTTTTCTGTGTGTGTCTACTGTTGTCGTGTAGTATTGCCATGTGTTCTTTCCCATTTGTGAGCATTGTGCATGCATGTGAAAGTTTCTTTCTCCCCCAGGCCCCCTTGTTTTTCCCGGTCCCATTTTTATGAACCAGCGTGAGCAGGCCCTAGCCAGAATAAGACCCCTTCAGGCACTAAGGCATAAACGGGACAAGCACAAAGGTACTACGGTCTTCACTAACTCAACGGGTGCAGAGACACCCCTTTGACTCATCTCCCAATCTGGCTGTCCCGCCCACCTCCTCTCTCACTCTCTGACGGCAGGACTCTTATGTCTTCACCAGGTCTCATGGTAACAAACAATGTAGCCTGTTCGGAAGATGGAGTCACTGTGACTCATAGTGGAGACAGCAGCCTTTAGACCGGATTAAAGACCAATCTCAACAGGCTGGTTGCCTTTTTGAATTTGAGTCATTTTATGTTGCGTTAATTATGTTAAAACAGGAAAGGACTGATCTACAATTAAGATTCAGTCTGTTGTGCTAATTCATTTTGTGGTTTGACAGTTCTAATTCTCACAGTAGGATGCCTGCTCTGCCCACTGCTGTTTAGGCCTAAATAGAAATCAATTGTCCTTGTCTAACTGGATTTACCATCACTCCCATAGCTGCTGATTTGTCACAACTGCAGCATTACAAGCAGACTAAATAGCGAGCACAAAGCGAGCAGAATTCTTAGTTTTTAAAATGCATGTTGTAGATGTGAAGCATCTCCTGGAAATGACTTAGAAATCACTCAAAAAACATCTCTGAACTTGGCATAACGCTATCGGACGAGTGGGTGTACATGTTCTTTGTCTGAAGTTTCTTTTCTGAACTGAATATTCAACCAACAAACAAATGATATGTAAATTATTTCAGTTAAGACCCACATTTACGAGTCAGCAGCAATGACCGGACACGGTCAATTTATAGCTGTCGTTTTGTTTTGCCCTCTGAATCCCCTAGGGTTTTTTCTTTTTAAAAACAACAACATCTGGATGTGACAAGTAACCACAAGGAGGACGAAGGATACAGGATGACACCTATAGCCTTCTATCTGTACTACAGTATTCAAAACAAAATATACTTAAATTAACAAAAATATAAACGCATGTTAACAGCTGCTATAAAAACAAAAAAATCTTTATTACTCACGGCCTGCACAAATATAAAATGCAGCTGGTATTTCTGTCTGTAGATTGTGCACATCAACAGGTCTTCATCTACCTTTCTGAGCTGTTGCTGCTGTTACGTTTCTTGCCGGTAGGTGGCGCAGGTTGGAGTGGAACCTCAGGACTGAAACCTCTTGGTGATGATAAAGGCTAGGCTGGATTTTGGGTCCCTAGCAATGTGCCCTGGATGATGTTAAGCATCCATTTAACTGAAAACATTTTTCAATAGAAACTCATTGTTAAGGATAAATAGCTTGTTTTATTGTCCCATTATATGTGGAAACAATGATGCCACAGTGTATTGTGTTTCAGAGAAGCAGTGGTTTCCTCGTTAATGTCAGTTACGAAATTGAGGCTGTTCTACTTTGCTGAATAACTTTCCTTTTGTGGAACCATTCATTGTGGCTGATACACAGTAAGGCTAGGTTATCTGGGGTGCCTTCCCAGAGCATTGTTCTTTATGGTTTTAAACTCATGAAGAGGAATGGGTGCTCCAGTCATTAAAACCTAAAACTCTTTATCTCATCTGGCTGGCCTCGGTTACAGAGGTAAACCACACTAAGCTGGTTCCTGTTCCAAAAAAGGTATCGACAGTTATTATATTTACTGTAATGGATGGGTCTCTACCCAATTTTTTCCACTCACAAACCACACCTGTGGCCTCTTACACAGGGCTCAGGCTAAACCAGATTTCCTCTTCCTCATTGAATGCAGAAAGGTGTTAAAAAGAACAATCGGATTATTTGATAAACAATCTGTCCATCTGTAATGGGACTGGTTACCAAAAGCCTTTTTCTTATAGAGGTGTTTGGTTTTATTTCTGCATGCTTTTCCCTTTTCTCCCTGTTTTCTTTTGAATCCTCTTTTCCCTCCAGCTCCGTTGTCCAGGACTGTGCAGAGGCATCCACCTCTGCGGTCTGAAGTTGCCACAAAACCTCACTCTGTCCCCATTAACTTCTCAAATGTGTTGACTTAAGTGTTTGCCTTGCAGATGGTAGCAGTGAGCGTGGGGAGAAGGATGCAAGCAAAATCACCACCTACCCTCCAGGATCAGTGAGATTTGACTGCGAGCTGCGAGCTGTGCAGGTCAGCTGCGGGTTTCACCACTCGGGTAGGTTAACTTCCCTCACGGCTGCTTCTAGACAGGCAGCAGGGTATGTTTTTAAAACCTCTAGCAAGAGTGGCTGACCTTGAATTGAAGAGAGTGCAAAAATAACAGTCATGATTATGTTGCTTTACAGTTGTGCTGATGGAGAATGGAGATGTCTACACCTTTGGTTATGGCCAACATGGGCAACTCGGACATGGAGATGTCAACTCCAGGTACTGCTTCTGTTGATGCATGTGATACATGTTCAAGGGAAAGGAATTATAGGTATTTGTAATATATGAAAATAGTTCATGGGAAAATAAAATAAAGTTTTTTTTTATTGTCATTTATGCATTAAATCATGGTAACAGAATGGACAGATATGAAATGCCAATTGTGAAAGATTATATGAAATACAACATTACCCATAATTCTACAGACCAGGAAGGGGTAACACAAAGTTTGTTGATGTTAGACGGGTTTTCAGGAAAGCTAGCCGCTTGTTCGGGGTATTACAGGCCAACGTTTGTTAATTCAGCTCAATTGTTCCAGTAAAGACTGAGACATGTAAAGTCCAGAGTCTGTCATTTTATGTACAAATGTAAATAAGCAAACTGCACTCAAGTGCGCACACACAACCTAAACTAGGTGTTTTTACCTGCTAGGGGTTCTCCAACTCTGGTGCAGGCCCTTCCAGGGCCCAGTGTACAGGTGACAGCTGGCAGTAACCACACAGCCATTCTCCTCATGGATGGGCAGGTCTTTACATTTGGGAGCTTTTCGGTAAGCAAAACATTGTCCCTGATACAATGTGAAATCAACTTCTGTTTTTAGTGGGTGCTGAATCCTGTTGGCATCTGAAATGTACAGTAATGATGGCACAAATGTTCATTCCTTTAAATAGGTAGTGTGATATATTTGACCATAAACTGCTCTAAAGAGTGAATATATAACTCCTTGTTTTCCAGAAAGGGCAGCTGGGCAGGCCAATCCTAGACATGCCCTACTGGAATGCCAAGCCATCTCCCATGCCCAACATTGGTGCCAAATACGGAAGAAAGGCCACCTGGATTGGTGCCAGCGGAGACCAGACGTTCCTGCGGATCGATGAGGCTCTTATCAACTCCCATGTCCTAGCTACTTCAGAGATCTTTGCCAGCAAGCACATTATTGGTCTTGTGCCCTCCTCTGTGTCTGAGCCGCCTCCATTTAAATGTTTGCTTATCAACAAAATGGATGGAAGCTGCAGGACCTTCAATGACTCTGAGCAGGAGGACCTGCAGGGATTTGGCCTGTGTCTGGACCCTGTGTATGATGTCATATGGAGGTCAGTCCCAAGGACTATACAGACCAATAAAATCAATTTATGTATTATTTATTCCAAGTTTTAAGATTTAGTTAAAATGCCCTACAGATAACATGAAACCCTGAAACAGATAACATTATCCCTGACTGGCCCTCTGTGTGCTTTTAAGGTTCCTGCCAGTCTCAAGAGAGATGCTGTGCTACAATGCAGTGATAGCTGATGCCAGGATGCCCTCTGCTACAGATCTACAGGCTCGCTGCAGCATCCTTAGTCCGGAGCTCGCGTTGCCCTCAGGATCACATGCCACCACCACTCGCTCTCATGGAGCCCTACACATCCTTGGTAAGCCTCTACACCAGCCATTCAGCAAAGTGTCTACGGTCATATGAATGTCTTAGTGTCTTATGAACATGTACATGGATGCTACAACACAAATGATGAAAGGACAATGTGGATAATGTGTGTTTCTTCACAGCAGATGTTAGCAGTGTCTGAACCCCACTCCTCTGAGGCTATAGTCTAGTCCGTGTAGCTCCTATATTTTTCATGTAATGGACCTTTCACTGAATCAGCAGTAGCTCATCATTCTGAGCCCTGCTTGAAAGATTAGAATTTTAAAACTTATGGTGTTAATTGAACTTTATTTTTTTACAAAACTGCCTTGTTTAGACATTCCATTGGAGAGTTATTTAATTTTGTTGTCCTATTGCCTGTGATATTATTATAGTGAAATTCCTAATAATAAATGTAATAATTCTTATATTCTTTCTTGGGAACCACAGATTTAGTTATGTGCTTTCCATTCTCCCATCAGAAAATTGATTTGCAACAGATTTGCCCTTAGATTGTAGCCCAACATCTGATTAAGTGTTTACAGGAATGCATGTTTTTCATTATTCAATACTAAGAGGAAGTATACTGCATTGTCCACTTAGGTTGCCTGGATACGCTGGCAGCCATGCAAGAGCTGAAGATGGGTGTAGCCAGCGCAGAGGAAGAAACCCAGGCAGTGATGAAGGTCTACTCCAAAGAGGACTACAGTGTGGTGAACCGCTTTGAGAGTAAGTGGGTTCTTTGTACAGGATACATGGTAAATTATGTATGATACATCATACTAGGAGATACATGTGATTATATCAAGCTAGGCTAACCCTTTACCCTTTATCATTATCTTTAGTAAACAATCAAAGTGGTTAAAAGTGGGTAAACAACTTCTGTGTATACTACATAGACTTATTGATCCCCTGCGTGATGTTGTAGGTCACGGGGGTGGTTGGGGCTACTCAGCCCACTCTGTGGAGGCCATCCGCTTCTGTGCTGATGCAGACATCCTACTGGGTGGGCTGGGCCTGTTCGGGGGACGAGGGGAGTACACAGCCAAGATCAAGGTGACCTGCTCTTTTACTCTTTTTAAACAGACATTTTGTTTTGGCCATTTGTTCAATGTTAATTTCAGGCATTTTTTCATCATGACTGTAATTTTAGAATGCACTTGCTTTGTGCCAGGACTGACACTTGATTCATAGCGTGTGCTGCTGCAGACTGTCTACACAGGTTGAGGAAATGTACCAAGTTAAAGTTACGCAGGGTTGTCAAAAAAAAATCAAATAAACTACCTAGCTACTAAAAAGATGACCAAACACTTTAAGTTGTGTGACCAAAATCAATGCAAAGCTAGAATAATTGCATTGTAATAGATAAACGAATGTCCCACTGGAAGATAATACACACAATGCATTAACTGGAATCCTGGCCTCAAATTACAGGCATTAACAATATATTAACCCAGCCCTGTTGTTGTGCAGCTTTTTGAGCTGGGACCTGACGGGGGTGACCATGAGACAGATGGCGACCTTCTGGCTGAGACTGACGTACTGGCCTATGACTGTGCTGCCAGGTACGTTTTATAGATTCCTTAGGTTTCCTTTTGCTATCTCACAACTATTACTTGTAAAGAGAAAAAGTTACTGAATTATATGATCTCGACATTTTATAGTTATTAATATTGGTCAATTTTTTATTTTTTTAAGGGAGAAATATGCCATGATGTTTGATGAGCCCGTGCTGCTGCAGTTGGGCTGGTGGTATGTGGCATGGGCCCGAGTGTCTGGTCCCAGCAGTGACTGTGGCTCCCATGGACAGGCTACCATTACTACTGATGATGGGTCAAACTGATATTTTAATATATTTTACAAGTTTTCCATTTGTATCATTTGGTCACATTTCATGTTGAATGATGTTTGAATTTGAATATTGGTCACAGCCATTTATTTTGTCTTTTTTTTTTTTTTTTTTTCCTTTAGTGTGGTCTATCAGTTCAAAAGCTCTAAGAAGTCAAACAACGGTACAGATGTTAATGCGGGTCAGATACCTCAGCTACTTTACAGGCAAGTAAAACTTTAACAGTGATACAAGCTTATTTTGTCATAGGCTTATCAAGAAAATTATTCTCATTGGTTCTTTGTATTTTAACATTAGGCTTCCTTCAAACGATGGTAATGCATCTAAAGGGAAACAGCAAACCAGTGAACCAGTCCACATCCTTAAACGTTCATTCGCTCGTACAGTTTCAGTGGTGAGCACGGTCTCTATTTTACCTCATCCCTGTCTCTACCTGCTTAAGTGTTTTGACAGGTAATTTTTTGTGACTGTGTACCTCTGTCACGCCGTAGGAGTGTTTTGAGTCTCTGTTGAGTATCCTTCACTGGAGCTGGACCACCTTGGTTTTGGGTGTGGAGGAGCTGCGAGGGCTGAAGGGCTTCCAGTACACAGCCACCCTGCTGGACCTGGAGAGACTGCGCTTCGTTGGCACGTGCTGCCTCCGCCTGCTCAGGGTTTACATCTGTGAGATCTTCCCCATTGCTGGTAGGAGCCCAGAGAACTTTAACAGCACTTTTTTCTGGGAAATATAATAATGGGCTTGTTCTTTGGAGCATTATATATGTCTTGAAATGTATCTGTTGTTTGATTTCTAGCCAGCACCAAAGCTGTGGTGGAGGAGTCAAGCAAGCTGGCAGAGTGTGTGGGAAAGACACGCAGCCTGCTGAAGAAGATCCTGTCAGAAGGCATGGACAACTGCCTGACCAAGCTGGACAACGACCCCCAGGGCTACTTGTCTCAGCCTTTAACCCTGCTGGAGGCTGTGCTGCAGGAGTGCCACAACACCTTCACTGCCTGCTTCCACTCTTTCTACCCAACCCCAGCTCTGCAGTGGGCCTGCCTCTGTGACCTGCTCAACTGCCTTGACCAGGTCAGTAATTGCAGACAGTGCCATTGTACTTCAGACTAGTTGCAGTATTATTCCTATTAGGAATTTATCTATTGACTTTGATTGTTGATTTATCAATAGTCAAGTGTAGTTTAGTGTAAACAATGCCAATGCCCCGTCACGTCACCCTGGCAAGTTCCTAAAGCTTTGGTGTCTTCAAATTGTTTAAACCCAAAGATATTCAATTTCCATTAATAGAAAACAAAGGAAAGCAGCCAATTTAAGAACCAGAAACCTGTGAATGTTTGGCATTTTTTCTGTCAGTGAACTTATCTACCAATTATTTAAGCTGTAAAGATGGTCAAGGGTGTTTTTCAGCAGGCTTACTTTTACATCTAGTAATCTTTCCTGGACCATATTGTCTTAGGTTGGATATGAACATTGTGTAAAAAAAATAAGTAATTCAAAAGCATAATAAATTCAGAGATTCATTCTTGTCCTTCCTGTTTTTTTTTGTTTTTTGTTTTTTTTTAAGGACATTGCTGAGGCCAACTTTCGCACATCCAGCAGCCGTCTGCTTGCGGCCGTTATGTCAGCTCTGTGCAACACCTCAGTGAAGCTGACATCCATCCTGCCCATTGCGTATGACGGGGAAGTGCTGTTGCGTTCACTGGTCAAACAGGTCAGCACAGAGAATGACTCTGCCCTCGCTCACCGTTTCCCCCTGCTGGTGGCCCATATGGAGAAACTAAGCCATGTGAGTTTTTGCACGCCATGTACTGTACGTCAGGTATCCTCACTTCAAAATGGTGGACATTGGTGCATGGGTGTGGTCAGTGACCCGGGAAATGTCTGATACACGGAGAACATGGTGGCATTTGATCATTATCACATCCTGTTCTTGTCCAAATACCCCAAACTCAGAACAAAGTGAAGACAGTAATATCCAATTTTTCCCTTAGACGGAGGAGAACCTAATGGGTATGACCAGTTTCCGGGAGGTACTGGAGAAGATGCTGGTGATTGTGGTACTGCCGGTGAGGAAGAGTTTGAGGAAGGAAGTGGAGCTGTTCTCTCCCCACCTGGTCTCCAACACCTGTGGTCTGCTGGCCTCCATTGTCTCTGAGCTCACTGCCTCTGCCCTGGGCTCTGAGGTAACTTAACTCACACAAATATTCACATGCACCCTCACAAGTGCACAAGTAAGGCATGTATGTAGGGCCACAGGGCGTGGCTTTGCAAACATACCCCGTGTCTTTTATGATAGTTAATCCTGGTGTGCTCTTAGTGTGCTTTTGAGGAGCTTTTTTATAGTGTCTTTCTTGTTAACCTCAGTTGTCTGTACTGGACATTCACAGTATAACCATTTCATTCTGTCACATTAATTTTTGCAGTTTGTTTTTCAAATAGATCGGATCACTGATGCATCCACTCCTGTATTGCACTGATGCAAATCTATCTATCTGAATTGTCAGAGTACAGCTTTATAATTTGTAGATTAGAGCTGTCTAGACTAAGACAACAAGTCTTTCCTCATTCTTTTTCTTTCCTTTTTCCTCATGCCATATCTTTTAGTTACAAATCTATTGTTATCAAACTAACTTGTCATTGTTATGACTTTCACTTGGATCAAGGTGGTGTTTTTACTGTAACAATAAAAGGTTTCTTTTTTTTTCTGTTGGATTTTCTGTATTGTTTTTACGTTATGCTGAGTCATTTAGTGGGTGGGACAGCTGTCTGTCGCTCTCACACTCTTCATTTAATTCTCATCGCTCTCTCTGTTCACGCGCGTACACTTCCAACCTCTCGTTGCCATAGTAACCGTCACTCGACCGCAGCCCTCGACACAACAGTTTTTTCCCCTAGTCTTGTTGTCAGGGAAACCGCTCTTCCTCCCCAGTGCACCTGGATAGGCTCTGCAGTTGTGTCTGGCTCTCTGTCGTCAGCAGGCTACGGTGGTAATAGTTTGTATTCCGTTACACAACATGATATGTATGTTTTTATTTCAGACATTATTTTCAGTTTATTTCAGACAATGTATCTTTTACAAGCCATCCATTGTCTCTCTGCACTGCTTTTGTCATTCGTGACCTTCACATTTAGATTACATCTATTACTTGTACAGCAATATTTGAAATTAATTGCTGCACAACTGGTGGTATGCATAATGCTTTTGAGTGTAGGACGACCTTTGTGCTGAGGATGTAGAACAGGATTTTTATTCAGTATTTCATTGCTTGGTGATATTTGCAGTCAAACTTGGGTATGTGATGTGTAAGTCATTCCTATGTGGTTATGTAATCGGTTTGATATGTTTGACTACATCTCTTGTTGTGTCCTTGCTTATTAGGTTGATGGGCTGAACTCGCTCCACTCCGTGAAAGCATCTCCTAACCGTTTCACCAAAACGAGCCAGGGCCGGAGTTGGAACACGGGCAACGGCTCTCCGGATGCCATCTGTCTGACAGTGGACAAGCCAGGCGTTGTGTTGGTTGGTGTCTGCGTGTATGGAGGAGGGGGCATCCATGAGTATGAACTAGAGGTGCTGGCTGATGACGTAAGGGATTTATAAATAATTTTTTTGCTTATATTTTATAATATTGTTGTTGTATTATATGTGTTTTCTGATGCTCCTTGAGTAATTGTCAAGCTTAGCCTCTTGGTTTTCTTGTTTTTTTTGTCTTTTGCAACTTTTGTTCCCTCACCCTTCAGGCACAGACAGAGCACCCAGGGGACTCAGCACATTCTCACAGGTGGACGTCCCTCGAGCTGGTGAAGGGCACCTATAGCACTGATGATTCTCCCAGTGATATTGCTGAGATTCGCCTGGACAAGGCTGTGCCACTGAAGGTACCATGGGGTCGCAAGAAAATAATACATGCCGTATGATTTGTTGTTGAGATCAAATGTTAGGAGGTGACATGCTGTAAATGTATAAAATTGTTTGCTGGTTTTGGTTAAATTCGTATAGTCTCACTGATTTATTCTATTGCAGGAGGGGGTAAAGTATGCTGTCCGATTGCGAAACTACGGCAGCCGAACTGCTAATGGGGATGGAGGCATGACCACAGTGCAGTGCTCTGATGGCGTGTCCTTCACCTTTAGCACCTGCAGCTTGAGTAGCAATGGAACCAACCAGACCAGAGGACAGATCCCACAGATCCTTTACTACAGGTAAACACAATGCCAGCATTTTGTAATATATTGTACTTTATGTGGAGTATTTCTCTTTTTCTAACCTGAGTTTTTATCCTGGATGAAGGAGCGAGTATGACGGGGATCTCCAGTCTCAGCTGCTGAGCAAAGCCAATGAGGAGGACAAGAACTGCAGCAGAGCTCTGTCTGTAGTCAGTGCTGTGGTCAGAGCTGCAAAGGACCTGCTTCACAGAGCTTTTGCTGTCGATGGTAAGGACAACAGACTTACACCTGTGTTACAAAAGCATTGGTAATTGCTGTAGAGCCACTATGGAATTTGGATTATTCTGTTCAGCCTCTCTTCAGTTTAACCGATGTCCTTTTATTATTTCCAGTGGATGATATTCCTGAGCTATTAAGTTCCTCCAGCCTGTTCTCCATGCTCCTGCCCCTCATCCTGGCTTACATTGGCCCAGTGGCTGCGTCTGTGCCTAAGGTAAGAGGTCAAACCAGGATTGCAAACCCTTACTCTTGAATTATTAAATTGTCTCCTTCTGATGTGGCATTGTGAAATGTCTTCTCTTCCTCATCCAGGCTGCTGTTGAGGTCTTTGGACTCGTTCAGGAGCTGTTACCTGCTGTCTCTGCCCTCAACCAAAAATATGCCCCACCCACCTTCAATCCCAACCAGTCAACAGACAGTACGACTGGCAACCAGCCTGAGCAGGGCCTGTCGGCTTGTACCACCTCAAACCACTACTCAGTAATTGAGAGTGACCACCCTTACAAACAAGCTGGCGTCACGCAATACAGGGTAAGGTATCCTTTGGCATGCTCTAACTGCTTAGCAAGTAACTTACATCTGGAAAAAGCAATAGACACAAATATAATTTAAGTCTAAACTAATCTTGCTCTGTCTCACCTTGCCTCAGGTATCATTCCCAGACTGTGTCCGCTGGACCACCATCGAGTTTGATCCACAGTGTGGCACTGCACAGCCAGAGGATGTCCTACGCCTGCTCATCCCCAGCCGTACCCTCCACCTATCCAGCCTGGGGGGCAAACCTTTGATCCATGACACCATCAACACCTGGACTGAGCTCAAGAAGTTTTCGGGCTCCACGGGCTGGCCGACCACCGTCCTTGTGCTCCCAGGTAAGAGAGGCTGAGCAGTTGAACATTTACAGACAGTTACGAATGTTACGACTTTACGTTTTGACAAGAGAATCACAATAAATCCCAAAGTTCTAATAGACGACTTAATATACAGTAGCTAAGTAGCAGCAAAGTCTCTTTTTAAGTGCTCTGTGCGATGAAATTGAATTTCTCAAAAGACTACCACATTTGATAGATAGTATTAAATATGTGTTTTTCTATTAAGTGATAAGCTAAACACGTTGCACGTCTTTGATATTTAAATTAATCACCGCTAAGATTGCATGTAACACTGCTTTTGTCATTTGAGGTCCATGTCAGACTTGAAACTAAAAGCATTAATTAAAAGGATGAGGAAAGCATACATTCCAGTTATTTCGTCCATGAGGTATAGATGTGCAGTGAGGATCAAGTGTTTGTCTTTTTTCATTACATTCTGTTCAAGATCATATTATGTTAAGCTAGCATGTACTGCCCAGTGAACCTTCTGGCCCCGAATTAAGCCTGTAAGGCTGCAGCGCTTCAGGCTCTATAGCACTCTTCACAGTCTGGATTTATGTGCTGCAGAAAACGTGCCTGTACTGTGGTGAACAACAAACAAAGAAATGCAGATTCTATGCCAAGCAGGAAAAACAAACAAACACATATTCTTTATTTTGACAATTCATTAATATGTTAACTATATAGTCTGTGTGTGAAACATGTGCGTTGTATAAATGAGGAGTTTTTGAGCAGTCCATTCTAAACCCAGTTGAAGTTAATTGATTTTAATTGTTCTCAAATGTGCTTTGATCTCCTTAATGATTCTTTACGGAGCCACAGCAGACAGAGGCAGCCATTAGTCTGCCAATAATTACCCATAGAACTCTGCCCACCCACCTGTCTCTCTTTTCATGTTCTATTTTTCCTCTCCTCTCGACTTTCAGGAAATGAAGTTCTGTTCTCACTGGAAACAGCCTCGGACTACGTGAAAGATGAGAAAGCTTGCTTTTATGGCTTTAAGTGTGTGGCTGTGGGATATGAATTCAACCCTGGTCATGACGAGGTACAGACACACTACTACAATCCTCTGTCATTTGTGTAACAGGCAGGCCTTCCATCTTTCTGTATAACGAGCATTTTTGGCTGAGAATTGTTAGATCTACTGTACTTTATGTGTTATCTGTAAAATTGTACATTTGCACAATGGTTCAGACAGAAATAAATGTTGACTGTTACAATACCTTCCTGACCTAGTATTATGGACATTTCAGGGTACCATCCAGCTTGAGAAAGAGTTAGCCTACCTGGGCAGTGTGTGTGCTGCAGCTCTAATGAAGAAAGACTTGGCCCTCCCTATAGGTATGGAAAAACATTGGATGAGGGAATTTGCTGGTACTGCTGTGAATAACCAGATTTTTTATTAGTCCATGATACATGTTGACACATGACATGTATCATGGATGTGACTGCTTGGAGCAAATTAATGTTGTGTAACATCCTGAGTAAATCATTCATCTATTCTAATCTTTTTTTAATTTGAGGCAATGAATTGGAAGAGGATCTTGAGATTCTTGAGGAAGCCTCTCTTCAGGTGCGTCATCTGTTAAATTCAGAGATATCTTTTCAGACTCATTGTGGTCGTGTGAAAACGATTTTGTATCTCTTCACCGCCCTTCCTTCCTTGATTTTTATTTCCTTTGACCGCAAACAGGTGTGTAAGTCCCACTCAGGGATCCTGGGGAAAGGTCTGGCCTTGTCTCACTCCCCCACCATCCTGGAGGCCCTGGAGGGAAATCTTCCACTGCACCTCCAAACCAATGAGCACTCTTTCCTTGAGGACTTCATCACCTGCGTACAGACCTCAAGTGGAGGACGTCTGGCCAGGTAAATGTACCTGATAAGAGCAAAATAATCAAAAAAAAAAAATACTGCATTTTTTAATATGATTTTGAAGTATGTGTTGCTTGTAAATTTTATTTTAGCTTTGCCCCTGCCATTTAAGATTTTATAGGTGATTCCCTCGTTATAAATGAGTAATTTACCTCCTTGTCTCTCTCCATTTGTTCTTCTCTTCCATCCAGGTGGTTGCAGCCAGACTCTTACGCAGACCCCCAGAAGACATCACTGATCCTGAACAAAGATGACATACGCTGTGGATGGCCAGCTACCGTGGTTGTACAGACCAAAGACCAGTATGGAGATGTGGTGCATGTTCCTAACATGAAGGTCAGGATGATTGTTTTGGCTTTACTGCTTCCAAGAGATAATTTTTCCTGCAATGACAAATCTCCAAAGTAGAACTTTTAAGTTGTTAATTCATCATCCTTCCAGCATTACACACCTCTGACTTGTTTTTCTTGTCTTTTACATGTCCAGGTGGAGGTAAAGGCTGTACCTGTTTCACAGAAGAAGTCGATGCAGCCTGAGAGTATGAAGAAGCTGCAGCGGCTACCTGGAAGCTCCTCACCTTCGTCTTCTGGCCCTGACCTAACCTTTGGAGGTTTACCAATGCCCAAGCTGGAGTCCACGTACGAGCCCATGATTGTGAAAGAGGCCCGATACATTGCTATTACAATGATGAAGGTCAGCCTCATACAACTGGCTCGTAACGCACTCACAACCTTGCTTGTTTACATTTGGAAGCCTGCAGATGCTCCATAAGGGAGAGCTATTTGCTCATTCTCAGATCTGCCAACCAGTGCCCCCTATAGGAAATGCAAGTAATGCCAATGTAGACACAGTACAACTACAGAGAGTGTAATAGCAGCTGCAATATTAACATGCCACTTTCATTTTTAATAGGCACTATTTTTGTGTTTGCAGTTTCACATTAAACTTTAAGCATCTTTCTCTTTATCAGGCGTATGAAAACTACTCATTTGAAGAGCTGCGCTTTGCTTCCCCCACCCCAAAGAGGTAAGCGAGGTATTGTAGAATCAAAACACATTTTCCAGTGAGATACAATGTACTTATTGATCATTGCACACACAGACCCAGTGAGAACATGCTGATTCGTGCCAACACTGATGGAACCTACAGCGCTAACTGGACACCAGGAGCAGTAGGCCTCTATACAATCCATGTCACCATTGATGGCATTGAAATAGGTATGTCAATGGAAACATCTGTTGGAACTGATGACCATCACCAACCCCCTAACCCCCACAAAGTGACATAATGTAATGCAGCTGCTATGGCTACGAGTTAATATTTTGAAAAATTATAGGCCTTCAGAGTGGACAGTGAATCGCCATCTTTTACAATATTGAGCTGTAAATGGTCTTTTCTTTTAGATGCTGGTTTGGAAGTAGAAGTCAAAGACCCTCCCAAAGGCATGATACCACCTGGCACTCAGATGGTTAAACCAAAGGCTGAACCTCAACCCAGCAAGGTGAGCTTTGTCTTCTGATAAACCAACAGGGGCATGAACATGCACATAAATACACCTGTAAAATGCATGCAAGCCTGCCATCAGCCCTGCCATCAGCCATCGAATTCAACTCAGCAGAGACCACAAACAACATAACGACATAACTATAACCACTTATAACATAACATAAACGCATTAAGCAATATTTTGATATGAACACTGAGACAATGAACTCCCTGTTAGTATTACACTGAGAATTGACATTATTTTGCACTTCTATGCTGTTTTCAACTCCTTGTTTTGGTTTGCAAATTCTGACAAGCAAACAAATGCTGGTCTATACAAAGCAATGGATACATAAACTGATTGTAAGATATCCAGTGCAAGATGACAGGGATCCAAAATAAACAAGTGGATGAATTCAAACATTTAGTGAGGCAAAGAGTGTCTGGTATTTTTATCGGGACAGATTAAATCAGGGCTACCAGGCTTGAACCTCCTTTACATTTATAGGTGATGAAATAGAGAACTCCAGTGTGATGCTACTTTACTTATTTGAATGCGCAAATAGGTAACTGATTGCTAATATGTTGCACATTATATCTTCAGGTCATATACTATATTAAAGCTTTTTTGCAAATTAATGTCAACAAATCTCTTAATATAGATTGTATCGTGGCTATTCATGGTACTCAGACTGTAGTGTGCACGTGAACATAGTGACTGCTGGTACTGCATCTTAGCCTTGTCATCTATTCAAGCTGTAGTGATTGATTATTACTCGTATTTAAAAAGTGTGATTGGAAATTACACATTATTGGAAGTCATATTAGGCTTGTTGGGGTCATCATCAATTTGTGAAACTTGTGGTATTTTGATCTTGCAATCCACAATGGGGAAACAAACTAAATGTTGCCTGTTCCATGGTTTTCCATGCACCAGTATAAATGTACATGAGGAAAGCAGGATTAAAACAAACTTCATCCAACTAGTCCTACTGAAAATAGAGCTCCTCACCTAAAATTTCCTCCACCTTTCGCTGTTTCTATGTGTGGAAGCAGGCTCTGTGTGGGTTAACGCATGCAATCTCCCACTGTCAACTTGTCCTGCTTCCTCTTCTTTCTCTTCCTGCCGCACTTGTCTATTTTTTTTTTTTTACTTTCTATTCTTTGCTCCTGCCGCTCACAGTTTCCATCTCCCCTCTGCTTCTCTCAGGTCCGCAAATTTGTGTCCAAGGACAGCGCAGGCCTGCGCGTGCGTAGTCACCCCTCCCTGCAGAGCGAACAGATAGGCATAGTGCATGTCAATGGCACCATCACTTTCATTGACGAGGTAATTGACTCTAGACAAGGCAGAATATAAGTTATGTTATAAGCTGGAGCACTATCCACTTTTATTCCATTTCCTTGTCTGTTCTTTTTTAAATCTATAAGGCTAGAAACACAAGTATCGTAATCCTGACGTTTTGTCTAGATTAATAGTTTTAAGTAGTTTTTAAGTTCTCTTTGATGGCTTCTATGTATTATGTGTTATTACCTCTTTAAATGATTTCTTTATTTCAAAGCTTATAAATGTGTTGCTCTTACTTTATTTTGCTTCATACTTTTGCAAGGCACTCTGAGGCTACAAAAGGCTTGAGCACCTAAATCCAAAATTAAACTTCATCAGTCAAAGCCTTTACTTTAATGAATGTACTGTAATGAAACACAGATTTAGTAAATTGGCCAGTCCTGTACAATATCTGCACTCCCACCCTTTGGTAACTAGTCACATTTCCTATATGTTCCACCAGCACCTCGCTGTAACCTCAACTTGCTGTCCTCTAATTTGACTTTCTTGCAGCCTCAAAAGTGTTGTGTGTGTGTGTGTGTGAGGGTGCTGGCCATCCTGTTTCCATAGTAACAGGACGGCATGGGTCTGCTCTATTCTGTTGCTTGTTTTCCCGTAGATCCACAATGATGATGGTGTGTGGCTCAGGCTCAATGATGAAACAGTAAAGAAGTATGTTCCCAGCATGAATGGGTACACTGAAGCCTGGTGCCTCTCTTTTAACCAGCACCTGGGCAGGAGCCTACTGGTCCCAGCTGACGTAAGTAGAAGAAGGCCTGCTGAGCCTCAGTTTAATAGTGGCCGAGGCTCCTGCACTGTTCATTTGGGGGAAAGCTCAGCGATCATCTTTGTTGTTTGACAATAATGGTTTTTAAAGGACTCTAGTGTTTGGAGCCCACTCCCCAAATGTACTTCATCCAAGTATAGCTGTTGGAGTGATCTTTTGCATGAAACATCTATTTGAGCAACACTGACTATGAAACCTTCACTAACAAACTGCAAGGGAACAGCAGCTGGGAGCATGCACGCATTAACTTATGTTTGAAGGCAAAGATTTTACCATAACGTGACCATCCTGTGTTTAGTTGGACCCAACACTTGTAAATGCTCACATGCCTAGGTACCATAGTGCATTGAAGTGAACCCCAATGCAGGAATTGACAGACAAGGTTAAATGTAGTAAAGGAGCAATTTCATCCTGTGGTGAATTTGGTTACTCTGCACTGTTTGTCTTCTTTTCCTCATTGCCTTTAAGTCACAAGTCATAAATACTCATATTTTGCTCCATGCCACAAAAACCGCCATAATATACAACAGAATAATATAAAGACTGACTGGGTATAATGTAAGACATGACTCTTTCAGTAACAGGGAAAGCATGTGAAAGATGAAATGTTAATATCCAGGTGGTTTTCTGTCATGAAGCAATCACTGGTTCATAAAAAGCTTCAATGGGAAATTGTACCTCTACTGCTCTACAATTCCAACTTTGCATTGGGATGCTTTAGGTTCTAGGAGGCTTCCATGTAAGGTCTCTGTCTGAACAGCATGACACACTACATCATCCAAGTGGGGAATTTTTTTGGAAGTTTCTTCTTTGTATGTATTTCATTTGGTCATGGATTTGGAAATAATGACCCTGTGGTGTTTGGAGTGAACTTTCAAGTCTTTTTCTGCTCCTGCAACTGTTTTTATGCATTTGATCCTACACTTATTGTAAAGTGTTCAAACATTTTGACAGGCTTTGCCTGTATTCACAGTCCTCTCATCTTCACCTTCTCAAATAACCACTGATACTGGAAATTCCAGAGGATCCAATCCAAAAAATATTTTTTTCTTCCAAAAAAATACATGAGCGTCTTCCCCGATCCTGTTTTCTCTCCTCTCTCGAGTCGTCTACTGTTTCTTGACTGTCTCACGATCTGTTGCTCAGAATGTCTTTAACGCTAGCCAAGGAGTCAGGGATATCGGCTTTTTGTCATGGACTCCCTTAACTATATTCCCGCCACAGGTGAGTTGTATGAAGGAGGGATAAATAGCTTGACTGCCCCATAGCTTATCATCTATCTGTTTCTCTACTTGTCCTCTTGAACCCCTTGTGACTTTGTAGTCTTCTCACAGTGTTACAATCAGGCATAAGTGGGTGAACCACAGTTGCATGGTTGTCTGTTTTGTTTAATGTTGAAGATACAGTGACGACACAGTATGTCAGCAGCTACTGTTCCATAGACTCCTGCAGTGATCACATTTGGGATTTTGTTTAAAGTAATTACTGTTCAAGCTTGTATGTTGCATGGGGTTGAAGATACTAATGTTCAGTCTGTTGCATGAGGTCCTGTTTGAAAGGCTTGCCATATAGAGTCCTGTATCCATATGTGCCATAGCATGTCTCCCTTTAGACTGTTTGAAAATAAGTGAACATTCTACTTAATTTGAGTAGGTCCATTGTTTATTGATCATTTAACTGCATCACTACAATGTTGAATGGAATGTTGTATCTACTGCGAGTACGTGGAACATTTTAAGTGTATGTACAGTACGTGCGTTTTTAATATCTGGGGGAAAATGTAGTTTTGTAATATCACTTAATGCTGTTGAGGATGGAAGTCTAGACATGTTTTCATATATATATATATATATATATATACACCGCTCAAAAAAATTAAAGGAACCCCAGTCCATACCAGTATATAGATATCCAGCATTTTTTTTTCCCATTGAGACCTGATGTGTTTTCAATGTGTTCCTTTAATTTGTTTGAGCAGTATATAGTAGTAATTGTAAAACAATTATTTAATCTGAGCATCACACAGCCTCTCAAAGTAGTTTCAAGGAATACTTTGACATTTTGTGAAATACGCTTATTTGCTTTCTGCATAGAGTTAGATGAACAGATCGATACCACTCTTTTCTGTCCAGTAAATATAAAACTGCAGTTAGCAGCTGTTTAGCTTAGCTTAGCATGAAGACTGGAAACAGGGTGAAACACGTAGCCTGACTCCGATGAGCACTTCTAAAGCTCACTAATTAATACAATATATTTTTGTTGTTTTATCTGTTCAATAAAAACAGCACGTTGTGGTTTTATCGGTGTTGTGTGCTGGACTATTTAATTAACAGTAATATTTAGTATTTAGTTAACTTAATTTGCTGCTGTCTGTAGCTTCATATTTAATAGATAGATATGAGAGTGGTATTAATCTTATCTAACTCTCGGCAAGAAATGTCTATTTTTTTTTTTTTAAGGCTTGAAAACAACACTGCACATGTGGAGGTGCTCTTGATTTACTGCTCTATGAGAAAGGAACTAGGTTCCAGCTTTGGCAAAGGCCTAATCTTAATATGAAGATAAGGCAAGTTTTATTTATACAGGGTAGGCTGGCAAAGCATTCATGCCCTGTTACAACAACTCCCTGTTACACTCCTATCAGTTGCTCTTCACCATAATATTATCGAATATTTATAACAAAACCTCGTCCTGGTCTTGTACATTTTGTACATTTTTTGTGTTACCGTGGCTCTAATCCATGCTCTTACCTCTTGCAGGAGGTCAGGGGCCAATCGGAGGAGAACGTAAAGGAGGTGAGCAGCTGCCCTTCCCACGAGGCCCCCATTCGGGTGCAGAGCAGGGCAGGGCAGGGCGGCGGCCCGGGGCTTTATAAGGTAGTGAAGACCGGCCCCTCTGGTCACAACATCAGAAGCTGCCCAAACCTTAGGGGTATCCCCATTGGAATGTTAGTTCTTGGCAACAAGGTCAAGGCCATAGGCGAGGTACGCACTCACCCCAAATAATGCAATGTGTTTTTTGTGGCTGGAGTCTGTTTAGATCACATAATGTAATATAGCTAATATTAGTAGATTTTGGCCTAATTCTCAGAAGTTACAGTTCCCTCTTTTTCAACGGAATTGATTTTGAATGTAAAGGATGTAATCTCTCTTCCTAAGGGGAATGCATCAGGTACTTCTGGGTGTGGGTGTGTGTTCTGGATCTTTCCACTCGTTAAGGCCTTATCAACTCCTGTGGCTGCAACATTTTCGCGTTCTTCCTGACTTACTAATTTCAGTTTGTCTATAAATCCATTGCAGTTTCAGAGCATCATATTCAGCTGCCTCGAGATTTCTCAGTAGAAGTCCGATCATAAAATGCTGGAGCCTTTCTGTGCCTTGACTGTATCTTTCTTGCACTTGTAACTATCCTGTCAATAACTTGGATCTTTGAACTTTCTAAAATTGCCTTTGGCTTGGTGATGAGTGGAGCCTACCCTCTTTGGATATGACCTGTCATTGGCTGCTGTGGTGTGTCATGCTGTTCAATAATGTCCTCTCTGAGTCTGTACTGGAATGCCCTGTCTGGAACTGAGAGGTGCAGCCTGCACATACTAATACTTTCATCTATGTCTGTTTTTTCATAATGGTAATATTTCAGGGAATTGCGAAAAATCAACCTCATGCATTTACCTTTTAATAAGCTACCCCTTTCTTAGCGTAAGTTTTTTATTTTTATTTTAGCTATGTCAGTTTCGTCCCGCAGTGTCTGCTGATACACAAAATCTAATTCATGTGATCTGCTGCTGTGGATTTTGTATGTGTCAATCAGATTAATTGAATGTTTGCATGTTTCTATTGTAGTAGAGTTTGTGTTACAGTTTTGTCTGTGCAGTAATAACATGGATGGCCTAGGGTTGATATGGAAAAAGGCTGTTTTTTGATAGATGAGGGTTAGCAGAGTGTGTGTGTGTGTGTGTGTGTGTATGTGAGTATGGATAAAGAGTGTTGTTTGTGTATCAGGTGGTCAACTCAGAGGGGACCTGGGTACAGCTGGATAAGAACAGTGTAGTGGAGTTCTGTGAGAGTGATGAAGGAGAGGCCTGGTCATTGGCCCGAGACCGCGGTGGAAATCAGTACCTTCGCCACGACGATGGTAAGCCACACTCAATGGGGACATTTTCTGAACCTCAAAATGTGATACATTGTAAGATAACATAATTTAATATGCTCTTATAGAACAAGCTCTGCTTGAGCATGGGGCCCAGACCCCACCACCCAGCCCTTTCTCTGTGCAGGCCTTCAACAGAGCCACAGCTTCAAACGGAGCACAGGGCTTTGACTATGGCATTTCCAACAACAAAGGTGAGGTCAACTTGGCGTAGAGAAGGTTTTATGAGACAAAATTTCAATAACACATCCTTAATCTGCACATCACTTTGCTTTCAACATCCACTGCTTCACTTGCGTTTGAAGATTTTGAGTCCTCAGGCTTTAGTCAAAGATTGAGTTATTTATTTTTTAAATCATTACTGACATATATACCTCACCTCTAACTTCACTCTGCACCCTTTTCTTAATTATTCCCTGCTTTACTTTGAGATACCTTCTATCTGACTTCTCACCATGCTTTGGACTGACACTTTTCTCATCTGTTGTTTGATACATGACCCCATTTTAGTTGGGTTGTAGACTTGTTGGGCACAGATGTTAAACGGTTGAACACATTTTCACCATCTTTGGTTTTGCAGTTATATCGCAAAACAAGAGGGAATTAAATATCACTTGACCTCCACAATATGTTGCAGTGCATCTACAAGGTATATGTGACCCAGTATGGGTCAGTCAATCTCTTTAAAACCACAGTCACTGATCGGTCATCTCTTTTTATTTATGCATGTTTTCTTATTGTGTCTACTGTTGTGATTCCATGCCTAACATCTCTGCAATGTCAGGCATATGCCAATGTCTTTGTGTGTGCATGGGCCAATCAGTGTGCTTCCATTCATTTGGACTACTATGGGGTCCGTTTAGTTGGGTACTGTGGGCTCGACCAACAACGATAACAGGCCCTGAACACATGTCTGTGATTTCACCCTTTACCCATTGTTGCCTTTAATTTAAT
Organism: Gadopsis marmoratus; assembly: GCA_036023855.1. Lineage (NCBI taxonomy): Eukaryota > Metazoa > Chordata > Actinopteri > Centrarchiformes > Percichthyidae > Gadopsis > Gadopsis marmoratus. Next base: position 73,171 of record JAVQJF010129217.1, read on the forward strand.
CTCAAAACATTTGATCATTTACATAATGATTGTTTTATAAAAAATATGGTTGAATACTGACACCACCTGAATGAACTCATCAGTTCTGCTACACCATCTAAGATTGGCTGGCCCCAAATGTGTCTGTGTATCTTTCTGCCTGAATATCATGCTGACGCTGTGTCAGTTGTCTTTCAAGCGGCATACCTCTTTCTCACTGCTTAAAAATAGGAGGCTGACCTGTTGAGACACAGCCATGCTGATCAGAGAGCCATGGTTATTCAGCTAATACAATGTCTCTTTGTATCACAGTGCTTACAGTTACTGCAGAATAAAGGCTCCATTTACACTTGTCATTTCAAGTATCTGGATAAAAGCCAGATGCAATTTTACGCTTAGCCACATATACTTTATGTGTTTTACGTGTGTTACGCAGATCACAAATCTGATTGCCTCTAACTTTCTTTTACTGCTCTAGATGCACATCTGTGTAGGATATGCTATTAAGCCTTCTGTATGATTGCACATTTTTCTGTTGCTTTAATATGACAAGTAGAAAGACGAAAAATGTCTGTGTCATCTTGGCTGACATTAACGCATGCAAGACCCTGTAAGTGGCTTCTTGCGCAACTGCTTTTTAATGTAGCTACATACATCATCGCCATTCTGAGCTGGTTTGAGCAATCGATAGCAATCTGTCTCTAATGCTTCTTGGTTGCATTTGCCCTCGTCTTTCTTGATACCAGATGGCCAATCTGCCCCAGAATGCATGAAATGACAATGTGTAAAATGGGTAAATGGAATAGGCTTCACTCTATTCCATTTCGGAGATGAGCGGTCTTTTGAGTGTAGACCCCACACTCAATACAGAATAAGCCAAAAAATAGGGCTATGACATTTAATTTTGAAACCTCATAAATGCGTGTGGGCCGGCCAGCACATGTATCCTGAATAGGGAACAGTGAACTACCACAAACATGTTGAATGTTTGTGCAAACCTGAGGAGGCTGCAGGCCCTTGCAATTCTAGGTCACGGTGATAGCCCCACCTGAGCCATCTAATGGAAGGTTTAAATCAATAGCCACCTGTGTGATGGATCCATCATGCTATGAGGCAGCATTTTAAATGGATCACCTTCAGACTGGTCAGCTTGATGTGCCAGCCTGTTGCAACGCTCTCTGAGCAAGTTGGAAAGCAACCTCATTGACGGGTCTCTCGGGCTTCAAATCCAGCCATGGTGGTTGATTTCCCCATCTCACCTTCACCTAGGCAGCCTCTCATTTTTGGCTCCAACAATTGATGAAATGGGAATGGATGTGAGCTCCAGACTTCAAAATGTCTCTTCAGAAGCCTACATTGCAGACTCTGTCAATATTTTCTAGAGTCTGTGTGCCAAGTTGACATAGTGACTAGGTTTTATATCTGGTTGACAACTAGTCAAGAGAGTGAGAGACTTTTGAATGATGACCGATGCAGTGTCAGCTCAATATGCATATATGGAGAGATTCAATTTCTCCCAGTACATGTTTTTGGAACTTCTGATAAGGACAAGCAGGTATTTTTTTTTTGTCTTTCTTTTTTTTTTGGGAAGAGTTACTTGAATACATAGCAAGAAACCCCTTTCTGCCCCTCCCTTTCCCCAAATAGAGTTGTGAAATGGGAGGAGCCGCTGCTTCTGGAAGTATTTTTTGTTCACTGAACACACATTGTACACAACTGGAGACCTTATTTCGATACATCCAATCAATACTACATAATGTCAGTATTGGATCATAGGCAGACGGTCACGCTGAGCCAGAGTAGCAGCTTTCCACACAATACTAAAGCTACAGACTTTAAACAACCCACATTAGCTTTTCTGAAAAAGCCTCCTTACCTAACTTACAAACATACACGTCTTATCCTGCTTGATGAACAAGCGACCAAACAAACATTCACCAGGGGAAAGACCATTAGTTTTAATTGTTGTAAAATCTTGTTTTTTCCTGTCAGTTTGGTTTGGTGAATGACTGTAAATAGTACAACACCCATTTGCCTCAACTTACATTGCTCTGGAGAGGAAGCCAATCAGAGATGCAGATTAGAGCTGTAGCAAATTTAACATGCTTCAGCAATGCAAATGGGAACAAAACACCACTACACCTGGGATTAACTAATGTTAATACAGAAATCTAAACGGAATTTTATTTTAACAGCTTAATGTATTGACAGATTTTTACAAATTGTAGTCTTTTGCGCCAACTCGCCATTAGCAGCGCAAGCAACAGAATTTTAAGCTTAAGATGTTTCTTGGGAGATGAAGCTCACTTCTCTCCTTATCTACATGGGCTTGTACTTTTCAACTTTTTAATCAAACAATAGGGCCACATGATTCCTGACCCAGTTGCTCACCTTCTGGATGACCATCCAAGCATTGACAGTGCTCCTACAGCCAATTTTTACACAGAAAACGAATAGGACTTTTACTTCTTGGACCCTGGAAGCGCAAAGTAGCTCCTCCTTTTTCGCACATTTGTTGTGCCGTGGGAGATGACTTAATGACTGATGGAAAATAAACTCTGAATGATCCTCACCCCCTTTCGAAACCTCAAGCCGTAGCATAAGCTGTAGTTTTTCCCCATCCTCTGTCTCCATGTTTGCAGGTGACCGGTTGAGTGCCATACTGAATTCCATTCAGTCTGGGCCCTTCCTCTCAGCAACTCCCTCCTCCTCCGTATTTGAGCAAGCCGCCCAACCTCCTCCCTCCTCCTCCCCTGTCCACAGCCCATTTGTGTTTGGACAATCCCCCTCCCAACTGTCTCAGCCACAACCACAGCTTCTGAGTAAGTCTGTCCTGCTTTCTGACAGCGCTTGCTTGCACAGATGTTGATCCTTTATGCTTTCCTGATTGGTCCTATATTCATTCTATTTTATGTATTTTCTGGGGAGGGTAGGAGTGATGTGTGGCGCATAACAGTGTAGTTATGTTCTACAGTGCAGAAATATCCTTTACAAGCCAACATGTCTATTATTCAGTGTTTAAATCTTGTTTAAAAAACCCAAAACAAATCAAGTGACACTGCCTTCAAAAAACATGGCATGACAGGCATTTTCACATGTTTTTTACAACAAGATTTCAAACTTTAATACTAGACTAAACGTCTTGTTAAAATGTATATTTTTTCCGTGCACTGAAGTAATAGCCTGACTTGCTTATTTTTCTGCTTGCTATCTTGTTAAGTCAGCTTTTCTTCTTTTCCTCATCATGTTCCTTTCTGCTTTAACTTCAGATCTGCATTTTTCACCCTTTTATTAACAACTTGTTCCATTTTTCTGCCTCAACCAGCCCGGGTCTTCACTGCAGAAACAACACTAGTCTAAATAGTTGTGTTTTCAGTCTACAGTAACCGCCTAAAAATTTCAGCCTGGTCATTAAGTAACAATATTACATAATAACATTTACTAATAGTTTTTATTTTCACTTCACTTCACAAGTTTAACAGAGAGTTTCTTAGAACAGGATGCAAAAAATGTGTATCTGTCTGGATGTTTTTCAGCCTGTATAGCTCTCTGTCTCCCTTTTGGGTCTTTTCTTCTGTATTGCTACTTTCTCTCTACTTATGGTAATCTTTTTTTTTTCTTACCTTGCTTTCTATTACTTATGGAGCCCGGGAGATGTCTTGGAGAACAAAAAAAAAAATTTGTGTGCATTTATTAATAATATACAGTATATGCTCCCAATTTAGCCTCACTTTTTAACTTATCACCTTCATGCCCTCAGTCTTGTCGTTCATGTACACTTCACACTCACTATGGATCACTTGGATTAAATATAGCTTTATTTAGATCTTGGACTGAGCTATGTGGTTATACTTAGGAATATGGCTATTAAAAACAATGTTGCGTTATCTTTGAGATCATTTAAACTTATTTTACAGTGTAATGGACAGTTTCTCTGTAAAAACTTTGATTCTGAGGATGTTCATAAAAACGCAGCTTCTGCACTCAGTTTTGGATCCCTTCATAAATGTTTTCTTTGTCGTCGTCTTGAAACTTCCAGCTAACTGAATGCAGCACACCAAAGGTGTTTGCTGCCCCTCTACAAAAGGGGATGCAGAAAACTATACATGATATTAAATTTAGGGCACAAATACATTTTTTTCCCTGTGACACCTCCAGATATCTGTACGTCCTTTTTCTTTTCCTCTTCTGTAAGTGTTTCTCTCTGTGTCTTATCAGTTTCTCTACCTACCTGTTGATCTTGCCATCACTTTAGCATACTGTCCTTTTGCCTCTTTCTATTTCACCTTCTTGACTTGACCCCATTACCTCTTTGTGCTTTCTTTCTCTTTCTCTGTGGTGGCCCCCTTGCATCCCATGCCTTGTTTGTTTTCTGCTGTAGATGGTTCATCACACAGCCTTGCTTCTCGCGAGCGTGCGCACAAAAGCAGTGTGTCCGTGGCTGAGCATGGTACTGCTCTCTCATCTCTCGCTCTAAGGCAAAAGGGTGGGTAATCACAGCATGCATACCTCCCTCAGACTGAACAGAGGGTGGGTAGGATCTCAAGAAAAAAAACACTGTTCTGTGATGAACAAAGGGCTTTTTGTGTTAGCTTCTGAGAAGCATTTTGGGCATCTTGCGTTAGCTAACCCTAAAAACTGTGGCCCTAAAACAGGACATGGCTAAAGACAATATATAATAGAGAGGAAGATCTGAAGTTGTATAATAAACACATGAGTTTTGATTTAAAGTTCAGTTTAAAAAATCTCTGGACCTTGAATGCTATTGACTCCCAGAATGTTTGTGGTTACTAGACTAATGACTATTAAAAGTTTCCACTCCTTAGTTAACACTAAGGCTAGATCCAGAATTAGTAGGAGAGGTCCCAGGACTGGACTGGAATCCAACTTTCATCAGCTGTCTTCATACATATCAGAGTTTGTCTGGCACAGTAATAGAACAGAAATACCCAGCTAGTAAAGTAAAAGTCATTAAAGTTTGCTTTTTAAGAAAACATATCACTCACTGTTGTCATGTGCTTTACAAGGTATAACATCTTTCACCAATGGGACTTGCATTGTCTGTCTTTCTGCCTTTCATTTCATTTTACATTTTATTTTCAACATTACATGGCTTTTCACTTAGGTCTTGAGTGTGGTGCCTGGAGTTAACTGGTTACACTCTTACCACTGATTTAGTCGTCTTTTGTAGTGTAACCATGTTTGAATTATTAACGTTTAGGTGAGCGAGGGAACCTGATGGCTGGTGCACGGTCCATGTCGCCAGCCTCCAAACACCGTCAGGAGAATCGCTCACCCAAACAGGAGAGTCGAGGAAGCCGCTCATCCGAACAGAGCCGGAGCAAGACCGGGGAAGGTGGACTCTCGGCCAGTGAAGCCCTTATCCTGCGGTCAGACACGGCCAAACTGAGGTCTGACTCTCACAGCCGGTCTCACTCGCCCAATCACAACACTCTGCAGGCCCTAAAGGCAGATGGGAGAACCTCTGGACTTCGGGCTGAGTCCCCAAACCCTGGCTCTCGCTCCTCCTCTCCCAAGCAAAAATGCTCTTCAGGCAGGTCTAGTCCCTCCAGTACCTCCTCCCAGCACTCCTCTTCATCCCACCATGACAAGAATCTCCCACCTAAAGTTAGCCCTTCATCCAAAGCCCGGCTAGACCCTCCCAGAGAGAGGTCCAAATCAGATTCATACACTCTGGACCCAGACACACTTCGAAAGAAGAAGGTTCCACTTACAGAGCCACTTAGGGGCAGGTCTACCTCTCCCAAACCTAAACTGTCTCCTAAAGATCCAAATAAAGGAGTGATCAGTAATGCAGAGAACCATGTTCCTTCTCCACATGTGACCCAAGAGAACCTCCACAGTGAAGTGGTAGAGGTGTGCACCTCTAGTACTCTCCTCTCCAACGAGGACGCCAATGATGAGAATGTGGAGGTCCTTAATGCTGAAGAGGGATCATGCAAGGTGCATTTTAGCATTGGCAAAGCCCCTGTGAAAGAGGAACTAGAGAGCCGCTCGTCACCCAAAGTCAGCCGGAAAACCTCCAGTCGACACACGCGCCCTAAGAAGGACAAATCTGGGCCTCTGTTTAAAGGCGAGAGCTCATCAAGAGTCACAGAACCTGCCAAACAGGCCATGTCACCCTCTGTGGCTGAATGTGCACGAGCAGTCTTTGCAGCATTCCTGTGGCATGAAGGTATTGTCCACGATGCCATGGCCTGCTCCTCCTTCCTCAAGTTCAACCCAGACTTAACCAAAGAGCACGCCCCCATCCGCAGCTCCCTGGGAGGGGGTGCTGAGGAGAAGGAGAGCAAGTTAAAGAACCGCCACTCCTTAGAGATTTCCTCTGCACTTAACATGTTTAATATTGCTCCACATGGCCCGGACATCTCCAAAATGGGCAGCATCAACAAAAATAAGGTACTGTCCATGCTAAAAGAACCTCCTCTGCCAGAGAAGTGTGAGGATGGGAAAGGAGATGCTGTTTCCTACGAGATGACTTCTAATCCCTCTATGAGGGCAAAGTCAATCTTACCGTTAACCTTACAACATCTGGTGGCATTCTGGGAGGACATCTCTATGGCCACCATCAAGGCAGCCACTCAGAACATGATTTTCCCCAGCCCGGGGTCCAGTGCCATCCTAAAAAAGAAGGAACACGAGAAAGACAGTAAGAAGTCAAAGAAGGAGAAGAAGAAAAGGGAGAAGGCAGATGTGCGTCCAAGAGGGAATCTGTTTGGAGAGATGGCACAACTCGCCATGGGTGGCCCGGAGAAAGACACTATCTGTGAACTGTGCGGGGAATCTCACCCATACCCTGTCACCTACCATATGAGACAGGCTCACCCAGGTAAGAATACAGGAAGTTCTGGTTAGAGTTTTGTAATTTTGAATAAGGGTATTAATCATTCAAATCGTCTATTTGTATGTCAGTTCACAAAGCTGTTTTGATTAGTTAGTTATATATTTCCAAATTGTACTTTTTACCTTTAACATCCCTCCTTGGTATTTCTGTGGCAGGTTGTGGCCGCTATGCAGGAGGCCAGGGCTACAACAGCATTGGCCACTTCTGTGGCGGTTGGGCTGGGAACTGTGGAGATGGAGGCATAGGAGGCAGCACCTGGTACCTGGTGTGTGATCGCTGTCGGGAAAAATACCTGAGAGAGAAACAGACTGCCGCCAGGGAAAAGGTAGCCTACTGCTGCAAGGCTTTAGTGCCTAAATCTGTGTCGCACTGCGAAGCACTGTCCAATTTCTTTTACATAACACTGACTTCTTTAAAGTCAAACCCATGCATGTTTTTTGCCAGGTGAAGCAATCCAGGAAAAAACCTCTGCAGGTGAAGACTCCAAGGGCACTGCCCACTATGGAGGCCCACCAGGTGATCCGGGCAAACGCTTTGTTCCTGCTGTCCCTCAGCAGTGCTGCTGAGCCCAGCATGCTGTGCCATCACCCTACCCGGCCCCTGCACTCCCAACTGCTGCCCAGCCTCAAGGAGGGCGTTTCTGATGAACTTCCCAATAAAATGGGCTGTCTCTACCTTCAGACGCTAGCCAGGTAGCTAACAGGTTGCCTTTCATAGATAAGAAACCATATATAGTAACATATGCTTGCATAATGATTTGAGTTTCTCCCACACTCTTCTCATCCCTCAGGCAACACACTGAGAACTTTGGGGCCTACCAAGATGATAACCTCTTCCAAGACGAGATGAGGTATTTGCGCTCAACATCCGTTCCTGCTCCCTATATTTCAGTCACCCCCGACGCCTGTCCCAATGTGTTTGAGGAACCAGAGAGCAACATGAAATCAATGCCCCCCAGGTAACACATCTTAGTGTTATGTTTTTAATTACTTACACATATTAACATGTTTACAAAATTGTGGATGTTACTCATTATTACAGATGTTCTCTTACACCACCTCATACTGTTTATACATGACATACAGATACATATATGCATGCTATTTAAGTCATGGCAGAACTGGTTGCTCTTACTTTTTAAGATATTGAAGTTATTTCCCACACTAATGAATTATTGTTCAGAGCAGATGTAAACTGCAGGAAAAGGTGGTTCTTTGACTCCCACTCTCTCCCTGCACCCTGTATAGTTTGACAGCAAGCATTCTGTTCAGAAATTGTGCCTTAATTGCTTTTCCTCATTATCGTGACCAACCTCATCTTACACTGTACAACAGAGCCTGGCTGCTCCATTCTCTGGTTAAGACTAATTTAGGTGTCAGAAAACTGTGGCATTAAGTTAGCTTAGTCCATTGTGTCTCCTTTTTCTCTTGTACAAAACGTTCCCTCTGTACCTGCTTAAAATGAACACACATACGGGCCATTGTTTTGTCAGCCAACATATTACTAAATTATGTACAGAAAAAAAGACTTTCATTCTGGTGCTCTATTCAAACTCTTAAGGGATGATGTCTTTATGATCATTGTGTTACTGTATGTCTGTTTCTGCCTTTATATGCTCTCTTTTAGTCTTGAGACTAGTCCAATCACAGACAGCGACACAGCGAAGCGTACAGTGTTTCAGAGGTCTTACTCCGTCGTAGCGTCTGAGTATGACAAGCAACACTCACCTTCTCCAGCCCGGGTCAAGGCCGTGCCCAGACGCAGGGTCCATAGTGGTGATGCAGGTAATAATTTGAGAAGCAATTTAGTGATACTGAAGGATGAGTGAGTTACGGCATCATCTGTAACATTGATCTGCTCTGTCCCCCATACAGAGGTGGGATCTTCCCTTCTGAGGCACCCGTCTCCTGAGCTGTCCAGGCTGATCTCGGCCCACGGCTCCCTCAGCAAGGGGGAGAGGAACTTCCAGTGGCCTGTCCTGGGTTTTGTTATCCAGCACCATGACTTGGAGGGCCTGGAGGTGGCCATGAGACACGCACTGAGGAAGTCAGCATGCAGGGTCTTTGCCATGGAGGTACAACTGTTTAGGCTGGAATATGTCCCTGAATCTCAGAGCTCAGTCTTGCTTTAATTATTGCTATTTATACAGCAGTGACTCTGGGTTATAGGCAGTTAGTTGGCTGGATATTGTTAGTTAATCAAGTAGATTTGTATACTTATTTAGCTAATAGACTTAAGTTGGACTGGTTGTTTGTGTATAATAAGATGACTAATTAGTATGATTTTCTCTTGATGTCCCTGTCAGGCATTCAACTGGCTACTGTGCAATGTGATCCAGACCACCTCCCTGCATGACATCCTTTGGCATTTTGTAGCATCTCTCACCCCATCACCCTTTGAACCGGAGGATGAAGAAGACGAGGAGAACAAGGGGAACAAAGAAAATGTGGAACAGGTAATGAGTGGTTAGGTGTCAAATAAAGCAATCATCATTACTTTTGCTTTGATGCGTCTTCTTATTATGAACATCTCCACTCTGCGCCCTACAGGAAAGAGACCTTGGCGTTTGTGAACACCCTCTGTCAGACATTGTTATCGCTGGGGAAGCAGCTCATCCTCTCCCTCACACCTTCCACCGCCTCCTTCAGACTATCTCTGACCTCATGATGTCACTTCCTAGTGGGAGCTCACTTCAGCAGATGGCGCTTAGGTACAGTTTCTGAATGAACCATCATTTTTAGATGAATTGTTTTTAAATTATATTACATAATTATATTAATTAGCAAGCAATAATTTACATTATAGTTGGAATTATTGCTACTTCTTTAGTACTTTTACCAGTTCTTAGCGTCATGTGCATATTATGGGAAAAGTATCATGGTGACTTATTCTTCTAGGTGCTGGAGTCTCAAGTTCAAGCAGTCCGACCACCAGTTCCTCCACCAGAGCAACGTTTTCCATCACATCAACAATATATTGTCCAAGTCGGATGACGGAGACAGCGAGGAGAGCTTCAACATCAGTGTGCAGTCTGGCTACGAAGCAATGAGCCAGGTAAGAAAACGACCACTTCCTTACACATCAGATCAATCTTCTTTTGGTCAACACAGATTGAACCGACTCAGTCTTATTGGTTGTCATGCATTCGTGTTTAAGACGTGCTCTAACCTGACACTGGCATATCTGTGTGATAATAGGATCTCTGCCTGGTGACATGTCTGAAGGATCTGACTAGTGTAGTAGACATCAAGACGTCCAGTCGTCCTGCCATGATTGGCAGCCTAACAGACGGCTCCACAGAGACCTTCTGGGAATCTGGAGATGAGGACAAGAACAAAACCAAGAGCATCACCATCACCTGTGTGAAAGGCATAAACGCTTCCAACGTGTCTGTTCATGTGGACAACTCCAGAGACCTCGGGGTAAGGGCAACAGCAAACCAGGCATTTACATGTTTGGAGGATAAAACACTGATTGTTGTAGTATAAATGCAAAATTAAGTGTAATTGATGATGATAATGTGTTTATAAGGGTTGTCTGATGGATTTTTTTCTTGTCATATCCACAGAACAAAGTCACATCAGTGACATTCCTATGTGGAAAAGCAATAGAAGACCTCTGCAGAATCAAACAGGTATGGTCAGTTTATTTGGTAGTAATGTGGGAATACAGTGTAACCAGTATAATTTGCACTTTATTGAATGTTTAGAGAGTCTGTTTTAAGTCTAAACGAACCAGGTCTGCAGCCAAATCTGATCCACTTGCATAAAAGCCAACACATTGCAGGAGGTCTCCAAATCATAATAAGTCCTTTAGAAGTTCAGAAAAAAAGTCTTAAAATAGTCATTTTTACAAGCTGCTTCTTGGTTCATCTTGCATTATAATAACACTACAGATTTACATGCATGTGGCATAACACTGTGAACATCCTCGTGCCTATTCATCCAAGGTTGACCTTGACTCGCGTCACATGGGCTGGGTGACAAGTGAGCTTCCTGGAGGGGATCATCATGTGATCAAGTTGGAAATGAAAGGTCCGGAAAACACCCTGAGGGTGCGCCAGGTGAAGGTCCTCGGTTGGAAAGAGGGTGAGAGCATCAAGATTCTAGGACAGATCTCAGCCAGCATGGCCCAGCAAAAGAACTGTGAGGCCGAGACCCTCCGAGTGTTTCGCCTCATCACATCACAGGTCTGTCTAACTGCTTTGTCCATAAGCCTTATACTCACCTGACAAGTTATTTTTCTATTACCATACTGCATTGTCTGTTTGAAACCTTTACATTTTGCAAATGCTACATTTTTGGTGCAAATAGCTGGAGCCTTTTGGAAACCTTATTGTTCGTACTTTTTTCTTTACATTTAGGTCTTTGGGAAACTTATTTGTGGAGATGCAGAGCCGACTCCAGAGCAGGAGGAGAAAAACCTGCTTTCATCACCCGAGGGAGAAGACAAGGTCTGCACTGTGACAGTTTAACTCTACTGTTTCACTGACTTAAATATTTAGTGACCTTCAACCTAATGCTTTACATTTTTTTACATTTTTCTGATATAGGCACCATCTGACGCAGACCTTAAAGAGCACATGGTGGGAATAATTTTCAGCAGGAGCAAACTGACCAACCTCCAGAAACAGGTAAATGTCAGTCCGTCGAACCATTCAACAGGATGAGTTATTATAATCTTAGCCCTCTGACCCAATTCATGTGTTAATTTCCAGGTGTGTGCACACATCGTCCAGGCCATCCGTATGGAGGCCACACGTGTGAGGGAGGAGTGGGAGCATGCCATCTCAAGCAAAGAGAACGCCAACTCCCAGCCCAGTGACGATGACGCCTCCTCAGACGCCTACTGCTTCGAGCTCCTGTCCATGGTCCTGGCTCTGAGTGGCTCCAATGTCGGCCGCCAGTACCTAGCTCAGCAGCTAACACTCATGCAAGACCTGTTCTCTTTGCTCCACACGGCTTCCCCAAGAGTACAGAGACAGGTGTGCGAGAGTACACACACACACACACACACACACAACTAGAGGTTTAGTCACGTGTAGTTCAGTGTTTAAAGGTACCCTGTGGTGTTCTTATAAACAAACAAATTAAATTTTACATTAACTGTTTTCACGCGACCAGGAACCAAGTACTGCCACTCACTGTTGGCCACAATGAAGAACTAAAATCAGTTTGAAATTCTCTTAACCTAGTCACACTAAACGTTTGATTTTTACAAATCACGTCCATTCTTTATTGCACAGTATTTATCTAATGTTCAGAAATGATACATTATACTGCTTTGTAATTGTTTAACTATAAGTCACTATTACTCACTCAGCATTTAGATTATCTAAGATGTTGTCATCTGTTAGTTTGTATAGACTGCTTGCATGATGTAGCATACAAACGATTTTCTTGTTTGCCATCTGATCTTACCTCATCTCAGGTCACATCATTGCTTAGACGCGTCCTTCCAGAAGTCACACCAGTGCGACTTGCCAGCATCATTGGGGTGAAGGCACTGCCGCCAGCAGACATCAGTGACATCATCCACTCCACAGAAAAGGGTGACTGGAACAAGCTCTGCATTCTTGACATGTTCCTGGGCTGCATTGCAAAAGCCCTCACTGTGCAACTGAAAGCCAAAGGCACCACCATCTCTGGCACAGCCGGCATGGCTGCAGGCAAAGGGGTTACCACTGTCACGCTGCCCATGATCTTCAACTCCAGGTGAGTTGGTATCTGCTAGGCCTAATCAAAATTTGGATAATCAAAGAGGTGTCATTACCGGTATATGAGACTTAAAACAACACAAATTTACTTAGATACAGTTTGTGGAAAATGCCAGTTTCATTTGATTTTTATTGCCCTTCCTGTCATGCTCAGCTATATCCGCAGAGGGGAGAGCCACTGGTGGATGAAAGGCTCCACTCCACCTCAGATAGCAGAGATCATCATAAAGCTGGTTAAAGACATGGCAGCTGTAAGTTCCTGTCGTTTTCCCCTTAAACCCTCTACTTTCATATGGATCCACATTCATCACATTTGTCATAAATGTCATGTTTTCGTGTATTGTATTGCACTGGGAAAAGTCCCTCTGAGACAGTCATTTGTTTTTTTTTAGGGCCACCTTTCAGATGCTTGGTCCAGAGTCACCAAAAATGCAATAGCTGAGACCATCATAGCCCTGACCAAAATGGAGGAGGAGCATCGGTCTCCTGTACGCTGTATCGCCACCACAAGGGTATGGACTCAATTATCATTATACGCAAAGCATGCATCTATGTTTACAAAAACTGGGTATTGATAATCACATGTTGTATTCCATTGTGTCTCATAGCTGTGGCTGGCCTTAGCTTCACTGTGTGTGCTGGACCAGGACCACGTCGACAGGCTGTCCTCTGGTCGCTGGATGGGCAAAGATGGACAGCAGAAGCAAATGGTGAGAATGATATAAAAGGCTAAGAGCTAACACGGTGTGAAACTACTGGACAGATACAAAATGATTTCCTCCCCCTCTATCCACAGCCCATGTGTGACAACCATGATGATGGTGAGACAGCAGCCATCATCCTGTGTAACATGTGTGGCAACCTCTGCACGGACTGTGACCGCTTCCTCCACCTGCACCGACGCACGCGTTCTCACCAGAGACAGGTTGGTGTTGATCGCCACTTGTCCCATTTTTTGTTGCCACGTTGGTTCTTCCTTGTTTAATCTTGTCTTCTTGGCTGCTTACAGGTGTTCAAGGAGGAAGAGGAGGCCATAAAGGTGGATCTCCATGAAGGCTGTGGGAGGACCAAACTCTTCTGGCTCATGGCTCTGGCGGACTCTAAGACTATGAAGGCTATGGTGGAGTTCAGAGAGCACACAGGTAACGTAGCAACAGAGCATACCACAGTACTTCGTTTTTTTTTTTTTGAGTAAGACAATGCTGCAAATTGTATAATTACATTAATAGAGATGTCCATTTCACCTCCAGAATTTCTCCATGGTTTCCCCTTTTCCAAGTATTTTTACTCTGTTATTTCTGCAGGTAAACCAGCCTCCAGTAGCTCAGACGCCTGCAGGTTCTGTGGTACGAGGAATGGAACCGAGCTGTCTGCAGTGGGCAGTGTCTGCTCAGACCCAGACTGCCAGGTACTTAACATCAACTATTAACTATTAACACCTAACCACTTGTTCTCCGGATGTCTTGCCAGTTCTGGTAATCTGTGTAGCTCACCTGCTTCCTTGTACCTGGTTTTGACAGAGAAGTTGAAGCTCTAGAAATTATCCAAAAATACATATTTCTTTGGTTTTATTTCACAAAATACATACAACATATACACATACAAAAACAATAAAAGCATTATAGATATATTGATTAATTATATATATATATATATATATATATATATATATATAAAACCACTGTTTACTGTATACTGTTGACAGATGCATAGATACTGTTCCCGAACCTAATGATTTTGGTGTTCAGTGACTAGTCTTTCCTGAGGAGAGGAATTTGTGAAAATGTTGTTGAGATGAGTATGGATTCAAGCTCAACCTCGTAGAGCTGAAGCATCCTCTCCTTTGAGACCCTAAACTCCCTTGATTTATTCAAAAAGAATAGTCTGTGATGAGCCTTACCAGTAATGGATGAGGAACAAATAACCTACACAAGACACACAATAAGTAATGTAGAGTTATGTTGTAGTAGTATATTCTAAGTACTGTGGTTCCTAAGCCTCACCAGTTTCTCTCATGTTGTCTCCCTCAGGAGTATGCGAAACTGGCCTGCAGTAAAACTCATCCTTGTGGACACCCCTGTGGAGGAGTCAAGAATGAGGAGGCCTGTCTTCCATGTCTGCATGGCTGTGACAAGAACACTGGCTGCCTGAAACAGGATGCAGATGACATGTGTATGATCTGCTTCACCGAGGCCCTCTCTGCTGCTCCTGCAGTACAGGTAGCTCTAAATATGTGTGTTAGTCTGTTAGGTGGAAGAGTTTCACTTCACATTTTTCTAATTTGATGTTTAACTCTTTTGTTCTGTACTCAGCTGGACTGCACCCATGTGTTCCACCTTCAGTGCACTCGTCGTGTGCTTGAAAATCGCTGGCTCGGTCCCCGCATCACGTTTGGGTTCATGTTGTGTCCCATTTGCAAGGTGAGATGTTACCTGAACCTCTCTGACTGAAGAAATTAACCCAGCAACAAAGAGGTGGAAAGCTGTTTCATCACACCTTGAAGTTGATTGAGATCAGTTTGCTTAAACACATTATTGAGCTTGCTCAGTCGACTGTGTGGCTTTCGCTTGCACACTATGACTGCTTTGTTCACTATCTACTTTGACACATACAGTAAACTCAACTACCTTTATGAACATGGGCTGGTTTGTTTGTTTCATTGTTTGCCTCCAGAACAAAATCAATCACTCTGTGATCAAGGACCTGCTTGACCCGATTAAGGAGCTCTATGAGGATGTGAGGAGAAAGGCTCTGATGAGGCTGGAGTATGAGGGTCTACATAAGAGTGAGGCAATAACTACACCAGGAGCACGTTTCCACAACGACCCTGCAGGCTTTGCCATGAACAGATATGCATACTATGTCTGCTACAAGTGCAAGAAGGTACTATATAAACCAAAGTAATGTTTTATTGAAATGTTGTTTAGGGATTCAGGATTAATGGTTGCACTTATTTCCAGGCCTATTTTGGGGGAGAGGCCCGCTGTGATGCAGAGGCAGGACAGGGAGATGACTACGACCCTAGTGAGCTGATCTGTGGCGCATGCTCCGATGTCTCCAGGGCTCAGGTGGGTAAATGATGCCAGTTTGTGGATCCTGGCTTTACTATGGCAAATTTGAAGGAATAGTTTGACACTTTGGAAAATACAAATTTTCTTGCTGACGGTAGAGTTAAGAGAGACGATTCATACCACTGTTAGCGATGAGACTGGTATCAGTCTTCTGGTCTCACTTTCTGCAAAAAAGTGAATGAGCATATTTGTCAAAATACGTAATTGTTCCTTTTAAAATGGTGCTTATCTGTACTTTACACAAAAATATAATCCCACCCCTGATGATTCTCATTTGCTTTTCACCAGATGTGCTCCAAGCATGGCACAGACTTCCTGGAATATAAATGCCGGTACTGCTGCTCGGTGGCTGTTTTCTTCTGCTTTGGCACCACACACTTCTGCAACGCCTGCCATGATGACTTCCAGAGGATGACCAGTGTCCCCAAGGAGGAACTGCCCCATTGTCCTGCAGGTGCTTAACAATTCAGTTGACTACACTCTTCTTGAAAATGTTAAAGTATTCAGAGTGTACATGACTGAGTAAATGCCAGACAGAAATAGCTATAAGAAAAAAATTAATGAGATGTTATCCTTGTTCTTCCTACCACAGGGCCCAAAGGCAAGCAGCTGGAGGGTACAGAGTGCCCTTTGCATGTGGTTCACCCACCAACGGGGGAGGAGTTCGCCCTAGGCTGTGGGGTGTGCAGAAATGCCCACACCTTCTAAACAACACAAGACTTTTACTGAAAAGCAGTTTGTCTACTGTGATTTCTGGCTGCAGCTGAAGCTCAGCCGTGAAGCTTGGCTCTTGCATTGGCAAGTCTCCCGGACGATGAACCAGGTTTCTGCTCTACGCCAAGAGTCCTCAGGTCTGCTCTTCTACCAACATCAGTATCCAGGCTCTGCTACAAACACGAGCTGTGGCTCCTTTGGATTCAGAGTAACCTGAATGGGGGGAAAAGAACAATAGAATTTTAAAAAAGAAGAAAAAAAGTTAATAACTTGTGACGTGTTTGCATGCGGCCGTTGTATTCCCTCGGCTTCTATAGACGTTGCACACCTCTTGATCACTGAAGTGTAACAGTACAAGATTAAACATTGAATATGAAATCAAATTTGCTTAAAGGCAACTGTGGATCAGCGTTGGTTTAAAAAAAAAAAAAAAGGAACAGGCCGTATTTCCAGCTTCCTAACTATAAATTTAAAATATTGTTGTATGTAAAACTTTTTTTTCGTAATCTTGTACAGTATTCTCCACTGTCAAGTGCATCATGGGTTGACGGACAAAAAAAGATGAGTGTGTGGAAAAGACTGTTAAAAATATTATGTTTGGGAGGAAAATAGTGTACGATTTATCTAATCTTGTATATAATGATACTATTCAAAATAGCTGTATTCCGAAGTTGCTACTCTTCACTTCAGTTTTTGTTTGATATTCTGGGTTATGTTTTGAGCCAGAACTTTTAATGAAGTGCAATACTGGGTGTGCCTCCTATTTTGCAGCTGTTTAACCTATGGAATGTATGTCAATAAAGCCACTGTACATTTTTATACAGTAGACAGTCGTAATTCCCCCTCTTCTAAATGTCGGATCTCTTCTGTTGTCTGGAAATAAGAAGCCTGGCGCCTGCAGTGAATGAAGGTGGATGTAAATCCTGTTTGCAGCTCTGTCAAAAAAGAGAAAAAAAGTACCAAATCCTACAGTAATACAAAAACAAACAAAAGACCTCACAGTGAGACTGATTACAGCTGAATGATTTTGAGGAGCCAGTCTTCACACCAAATAAAATTGTGCACCTGTAATGCTTTTCCCTAGTAGGAGGCAGGGGATTGGGGGGGTCAGGGGAGTGTGGAGAAAAAAAAGCAGCTGCTGTTATATAAAAAAGCTTAATAGTTGTGAATCTGCTCTGTAATATCTGTGGTGGATGGAGTTGAATGGTAATAAACCAGGTTCTCTGTTTCGCAAAGTATACACAGTGTCATTTTTTAATAAGTGGTGACATTGGTAAATAAGAATGCCAAGACTGAACGCTGGCGTATCTCAGCAGAGACTAGAAAAATGGAAAGATGCATTACACTACCAAGAGTTCCTGGTGCCAAACTGAAAAACTAATTCAGTCAGGTCTCACTGAAATTGAACCCTACTGTGCAATCAATGCCTGTGTAAGGGCTACATTAAACGGCAGTCTGTCTTAGTGAAGTATAAACATTAACACATGCACTTTCTCCAGTAAGTTGTTTCGGACATAGGCACTAAATATTACAATACTATATATGGTCAACAGTTTACATCAATTGTATACATGTTGATGTTTGACGGTTAGTCTCTATAAAGAAAAATCACATAAGTGGAACAAAAGAGTGCAGCAGCTAAAATACAGGAATATAATATAAAATATACTGTGGTAGCTTGATGAGAAATATTAAAATGTATCACCTTTAGTGTAAACAGGGTGTGCAGAATGCAGTAAATATATATGTACATGAAATTAAAATTAAAATAATTTAAAAAACAATATTTGAACGGTTTAAATTAAACGTATTTGGTGCATTCAGAAACACAAGGAAAACGTTTGTCCAGAAAATCAACCACGGAGCATGTATTTGGGATCATGTTGAACTGAGACGATGTGTGTGCGCATATTCTTTGACTATCGAGTGAGTCATCATTCGAACACAGACGATCCTCACCAACAGCCATTTCACATTGCATTTCCCATGGTGCACCGCTGCTGTAACAACACTTCGCCATTTCGGGTTTCGCGGGGCCGAAACTCAAGCGAAGGAATTAGGTCAGCCGAGCGTCTCTCCATTGAAGGAAAAAAAAAAATATATATCGTCTCTAATATCGTCAGACGGCTTGGTTCTTGTGTACCGATGCGTGTTACCTGGTTGGTGCGAATGAGCTTTTCCTGCGTGGGCCCGGGCTCAAAGTGTCACGTCAATTGTCGGTTTTTCCTGCGAACAGCAGCTAGCGGAGTGTAAACATCAAGGTAGGATAAGCCGTGTTGCTGTAGTCAAACTAGCAAATGTGCCGCGGGCCATTCTGTAAACCAAGCCTGGAATATTACACGGGTGAAAGGTAGTATTTGGTGCCACACTGCCACGAGTTTGCCATGTAGCTGGCGTGAAATGCAATGTTTTTCCTCGTGTAGCTAACTAAGCTAACTGTTGCAATAACTCGCTGCGTTCGTTAACTCGGCGAGTTATGTAAATCAATGTCCTGTTCATTCAGTTTAACCCGAGAATTGGTGCATCTAGATAAGTTGCACAGTCAGCTAGTTAATACTGACTTAAATGTTTTGCTGTGCGAGTAATATCAATATATTAATGGTTACCTGTTTTAAGGACGGCCTTCTGCTAATATCGCTTAACAGACACGTTTCTTCTGAAATGAGCAATATCGGATGTGATGTTACTGTGTGATTTCACAGCTAAACTTTTGTTGAGATTTGAACAAGGTACATGTCACATTTGTCTTTAAAAAATGCACATATGACCCCAAAAAATAAACAGAATCACAAGGAAAACAAGAGATCCCCAAAACAACTACTCTATTCAAAGTTACAAGCGAAAGCACAGCTACATTTATATTCCATGACTTTATACGAAGTAGGGGAGTTTATGAAGTAGGAACAACAAAAATCAAGACATGATTTAGCCTCCATTAAGGGTGTTTTTAAATGTTCATATCAAGGCTACATGGGATTTAAAAAAAAATAAAAAATCTAATCTGTCAAAATTAGTCACTCAATGGTGATAAACAGAATGTTAATCGCCATAAAACGGGTTACCAGGGCAACCCCGGCTCTCTGAAAACCGAGTGAGGTATCTCACTATGGGAAGCGCCTTCTGATCGTGGAAGCCACAAGCGTTCATGAGGTGGGACGGGCTGGCCCGTGCAACTTAAGATGATTGGTCTGTCTCCTGACAGACGTGGTGATATTTGAGCTTCCACGATTGGTCACTCCAGAAAGGGCTTCCGATAGTGAGATACCGAGCAAGGTTTGAAAGAGAAGATGAATGGGTGCATTAGAGTTACTGTTAGAGCGCTTTGGGAAGGGTTGAAAGGACCTACATAAGTAAAGTCCATTTACCATGTACGGTGGGGACTGATGTTTGACACAGGCAACCCGAAGCAAATGGACATCTGCATTCACACCCGTTAGGGTTAAAGTGAATGGACCATTTTTAATCGGTATCATTTTGATGTGTAGTTAAACATCTCTGCGGTTTATCTCCGTTCTATAACAAGATTGTTATCTCCATTTTTCAGGATGAAGCGGATGAAAGGAGAGGAGGACAGCAACAGCTCATCCAGCAACAGCCCACCAGAGACTTGCAAGAAGGTGCGGAAGCAGATGAAGGAGGAGGCGGAGGCGGTGGATGCCAGTGAGTCAACAGAGAGCGACTGGTCACGAATCCCTCAGGAACTCCTTCTACACATCTTCCAGTATCTTCCACTGCTGGATCGGGCTTATGCCTCTCAGGTGTGCCGCAAGTGGAACCAGGCTTTCCACATGCCCGAGCTGTGGCGATGCTTTGAGTTTGAGCTTAACCAGCCAGCCAGCTCTTACCTGAAAGCCACACACCCAGACCTTATCAAGCAGATCATAAAGAGGCACTCCAACCACCTGCAGTATGTCAGCTTCAAGGTAAGGGTGGAAAAGCGAGTGAGTCCGGATTTTGGGTGTGTTTACATTTGCTAGCACCATCTAGTTTAAAAAATGTAGTTTTTATATCCCTGAAATGACATTCAATCTTTGTTTGTACTTGTCAGGTGGACAGCAGTACAGAGTCAGCAGAGGCAGCGTGCGACATTCTTTCACAGTTGGTGAATTGCTCCCTGAAGACCTTGGGGCTTATCTCTACAGCCAGACCCAGTTTCATGGAGGTCCCAAAGGTATAATTAACATAAACACGAGGGATCTGGGTCTTCATAGTATCCTGCCCTTCAGATTTACAAGTGCGATCAATGGAACTCCTCATAGTTAACAGTTTAATTGTATTACTCATTGCTAATGCCTTTCCATTGTGGTATCCTTAAAGCTGTGGCTGAGCATGTTCATTTGAGTTGTTGCATTCTCTTGTTATCTGAACATGGGTCTGAAAAGCAGTGTCTGTTCTCTTGCATAGCCATGGACAAAGGTGTAATTACTTCCAAGGCCACAGGATGTTATTTTTACATGTTGTCTTTCTTAGTGGACTCTTGAAATTCTTTCTATGAGTTCTTGAAAATCATACAGTTCTGGAAAGTTGTCACCGTTGTATGAGTTAAGTTTTCACACACACGAGTACAGTTTTTGTTTGTCCACAAATTACAGTCTACAAAGTACAGCCTTTGTGTTTCATGTTGTCCAACCAGTAGATTAAGTATTAGAAAAGCCTTCAGGTATAAAGCAATGCAATTCATCAGCATCACAAACTACAGCTAGACCTGCCATCTTGGTAGCCACCTCCAAAAGGTATTGTTGGCGTCTGACCATATTATAATACATTGCCTGTTCTTTTTCCTTCTACAGTCTCATTTCATCTCAGCTCTGACTGTGGTGTTTGTCAACTCCAAATCGTTGTCCTCGCTGAAGATTGACGACACGCCAGTGGATGATCCATCTCTGAAGGTACTGGTGGCCAACAACAGTGACACCCTGAAACTGCTGAAGATGAGCAGCTGCCCTCACGTCTCCCCAGCAGGTACATTGGGCGCAAAGACTCCTGTAGCTGTTTCAGTGCTTGAGCTAAGAGGATGCAGCCTTGTCATGTTTTAGTCTGTTTGTTTTTTATTTTTCTGTATTGTTGTTGGATAATATTCAAAGCAAAATATTTTCAAACTTTGTCTGTGTTACGCTTTCAGTCAGATGTTTTTAATTTTTTGAGTCACAAAGCTAAGTGTTTTCCATTCAGTGGCTTATTTACAGCCTGTATTTTTCTTGTCTGCCCTCATACAGTGTTGTCATTTATGTGTTCACCCTGTTGATCCCTCTTGTGTACATTTTCCTGGAACTCTTTTTATTGCCATGTTTTCATTTTTTATCCTGTATTCCTTAGAAAATGAAAAACTTTATTTCATGATGAGTTAGATTAAAACGATCTGTGCCTATTTGCAGGGATCCTGTGTGTGGCAGACCAGTGTCATGGGCTGAGAGAGCTGGCACTAAACTACCACCTCTTGAGTGATGAACTCCTGCTAGCCCTTTCCTCTGAGAAACATGTCCACCTGGAACACTTGCGCATCGACGTGGTGAGTGAGAACCCCGGCCAGCACTTCCACACCATCAAAAAGAGCAGCTGGGACGCCATGGTGCGGCACTCGCCCAAATTCAACCTGGTCATGTACTTCTTCCTCTATGAGGACGAGTTCGGCCCTTTCTTTAATGAGGAGATCCCCGTCACTCACCTCTACTTCGGTCGCTCAGTCAGTAAAGAGGTCTTGGGCCGCGTTGGCCTCCACTGCCCTCGCCTGGTGGAGCTGGTGGTTTGCGCCAATGGCCTGCGTCCTCTGGATGAGGAGCTGATCCGCATCGCAAAGCATTGCACCCAGCTGTCGGCCATTGGCCTGGGCGAGTGCGAGGTTTCCTGTAGCGCATTTGTGGAGTTTGTCAAGATGTGTGGCAGGAGGCTTTCCCAGCTGTCCATCATGGAGGAGGTGCTGATTCCAGATCACAAATACTCCCTGGATGAGATCCACTGGGAGGTTTCTAAGCACCTGGGCCGGGTCTGGTTCCCAGACATGATGCCAACCTGGTAAAGTGAAGCCAAAGAGGCACACAGATTCAGTACATCGAGTTTGTGGGTTGGAACATTCATGGCCTCCATGTTTGCTTTGAAAAGACTTTAGATGCTCAGCTGCAGTGGAATGTTTGATGCCAACATGGAGCGCAGAAACTTTCTGAACTGTGGAGTTCAGGGCAGGGATGTGATGTGGCACCTGACTGCTACACAATATTATCATCTCATGCAAGCACCACAAAAATGTCTGCCTGTTAGCTTCAAAATGGACTGTGTAATCCTGCTTTGCCTAATCCAGACAAAACCAGGCTGGCGTTTCTTATAGTAAACAGCCCGCTCACAGACCAGTGTAGGTGGAAATATTGAACTTAAAAAAGCAATGTTTTCTTCACCACAAATGGAGTCATTTGGACATTGTAACTTGGTTATAATAATATGAGATAATCTATTATGAGACGTGTGTGTACACTTATGCATATGCGCGTGCGTTTTTTAAAAATGTTTATTTTGGGACGATTAGGTGAGCAATTGCATGTTGTTACACTACCACTTGGCCTACTTAAATCCAGTCTGAGATAACTGCTCTGCAATAACAAAACATGGCATTGGAGGTTTCCAAATGGCTACGATGTTAGTTGTATATAGTACGTGACAGAAGATGTTTTGTCAGGTGTAGTGAATGGGTGGATTAACTTAATTTTGCAGGAGAATGGCTGGCTGCCACACACTAATTCTAAACTAATTTAAACAAACGCAGCAGTAGTGTTTGCGACATCTTGCTTTTCCTGCTCATACGAGCTCAATCATGCATCAAAAAAGAAACATGATTGTTGAAAATGGGTTAGAAGCCCATTAGGAGAGAAACCGATGCATGTGTGTGTGTGTAGGTCTCTATCTTTGTGATGTGAAGGTGTACAGCAGGGGTCATCAACTACATTTATCCAAGGGCCAGAATTATTAATGATTGGCAGGACATGTTAATCCATTTTGACGCTATCAGTGTCCTGAATTGTTTGCCAGACACACAAATATGTCTTTCTCAGAGACTAAAGAGGAACGTTAACTTAGAAAAGCGCGGCTTTAATGAAGAATGGACTCATAAGTACGCGTTCATTATGCTAGCTTTCAGTAAAGCTACACCTGTATGCCTCATTTGCAATGAAATGATCTATGTTGCAAAATAATACAATTTTAGGGGCCACCATTGCACAAGGCATGCTAATTAATTTAATAAAATTAAAAAACACTTTATGGGTTGCTTCAAAAGGAAGAAAAAATAATGCTAGATATGCTAAATACCGGAGTGCATTTTATTTCCTCACATTTTCTGAATTAATTTATATTCTGCGGGCCGGATGTGGCCTGCGGCCGCCAGTTAACGAACCCTAGTGTTGGTTGATTGAAATGTATTTATTTTTTTTTCAACTTGTGCAGATTTTTGTCTTATTGGCTTGACAAATTAATGTCTTGGTTTTGTGTAAAGATTTCTGTACAGTCGTAGATTTCCGAAGCACCTTATATGAATACCAAATTTGTCAGGACAAACCCAAGTCCTTCTGCCCTAAAGCAATGAAAATATCTTTGGATCCAGATTCTAGTGATGATTATTTACACAATGCACTCTCTTGAATCGGATACCAAGGGCAGTATATTGAAGTAATAAAGCTATAATTGCTGATTTAAAAACAAAGCATAATAATTTGATGTAAATGAGTGCACAGTAATGTCTGAATTTGAGGTGGATATTGATTGAGTCACTGGGAAACTAACCCTTTCTCAGGTGCATTAAATGGATATATTTCCTCTATAGGTTTCATTTGAATCTTCTATTTGCCTGTTCAAGCGCTAAACCGTGACTCTCTGTTGTGAATAGCTGCCCATCTTTTAGCCCACATTTGCTGTGTTGTCACCACATCGTACATGCAGGAGAGGAAGCAGTATTCATGTCATTACAAACATCCTGTTTGCAGATGTCATTAGTGCTCCTGTTCAAAACATGCATTCATGTCAGCATTTCTGTCGAAAGTGAAGTCAGGGGAGTGAAACTCCTTTTTTTTCCTTTTAAGAAGGAAGTCAAATGCATCTGTGTATAAAACGCTGTGTTTTTATTATGAATAGAAATGTACTTGTTTCTTTATTTCGCCTTCTGTCAGGGTTTGAACTTTCCGTAACCAGCGGTGAATTTTGTAAAACCAGACTGCGAGTTCCAGAGTCCCTTTACTAGATGGATCTTTTTCATACAGTAGTCACTAGAGAAGTTAAGCTGTGTAATTTATTATTATGGATACTGCTTTTGTAATACTTTATTTTTTCTTCCTGTTATACAAATGAAGCTATCATTGTAACCAGCAAGCAGACCAGCAGCAAGATTAGTGTGGGGTATCTTTTGGTGGGGGGGGGTTGACACTTCACCTCTGTCACTGATTTAGTTGCATGCAGGTGGTCCAAATGTTTTGAGCCCGCCCATACAAACTTTTTTCTTTTTTTTTAATCAATCAACACAGAGGATTAGAATACGTCATTTTAATCCAAAACAATACCAGGCAAACAAATAAGAGAGATTGTAAAAATCTGCAGTAACAGGTCAACCAAATAATGAGAACTTGCCAGTGACATCACAATCAAAACTTTTGACTTTTGACTTGTGCTAATAATGTCATTACAAGCTACATAATTATGGCGATGCCGTAAATTATATTTTCATACAAAGTAAAACAAGTTATCGTAGTGGACAAACTTTTGGACAACAAGGCATGTCAATAGGATCTGTACATAATCCAGGTCTTGATGTTATTTATAATTTTTTTCCTGCCAGACTTCAGTCCAGTTGTCGTATTAAAGATTTCATGTAGCCAAAGAGTGATATAGACCAAAAGGGAGACACGTATTGCAGGAAGTGCAAATGCTTCTCTGTATTATTGGATTGAACTAACAAAGTCTGGATAGTGTTGGTCTCACTGAAGTTGACTGTGCTCATGTCCATTAGCATCTCACTGGTACAGTAACATATCTCCTGATTATTTTTCAGAATTTGTCCATTAAGCGGTTGCCGTCACATCAGTTGTAAAGTGAAGGTTGTGTCTCAATACTCTACCGGGTTTAATCATCTGCCTGTTGTCTTTTATTGAAAATTCAGCTGGATGAGTAAAACATGTTTCACTTAAATACAGATTAAGAGGAAATTATTTTTCTTTCATCTTTAAGATGCCTCTTGTCAGCAGTTGTTATTTTAACCTCATTTGTTCAGCGATTCAAACTGGTGTTGACAATGCTGTTCTTTAGTTTTGCTTCTGTATGGTAAAAGCTTCGTCTACTTTGCTTTACTGGTCATCTGTCTTGAAATTAAAATTGCTTTGGACATGTGATCTTATACCGGTAATAAAAACATTTGTGAATGTAGTCTTTGCATCTGTCATTACATGGTTTTCCCAAGACTGCAGTCATCGTCGTGCACATTAAACATCTTAAGGATACACGCCGAGTTCTGACGGTCTTGAAACTCTACAGGGCACCTTTAACTGAACAAGCTCCAGCTGCTTAAGATCACGTGATGTGACCAAAAGCTCCAGAACAGGTACTAAATCGATCTTGCCGTTTCCAGTTTCGAGAGATAAATTTCAACCCTAACAAGTATTTTGAGAATCTATTTTAGTTCCATTCATTTATCAAGCAAAAATGCTGTTTTTTAAAAAATTATTTTTAATATCTTTGGGTTCTGGACTAACCGAAACTGATTAATCAGTAAGGGAAAATAATTATTTGCACTCCTGGATGAAAACATTAGTAAACGTTTTAGTTTAAAGCAAAGGCACTTCTTCATATGCAATTTGCACATAGGGAGGCTTCATTGGAAGATGCCAGTACTCAAAGTTGTAGTAGAGGTAGAAGCTCTTGTCCAACACAACCTTTTTATAAGCCTCCAACAGACTGATGGCAAAGTCTTGAAACGACTGGTGTGGTCTGAATGTGTGGTAAAATTTATGGATGTCCACTGCAAGATTCTTCAGAGCAGGTTGTCCGAATATGGCGCTTTCATTGCCGAGGTAAGTGGGCTCTCCGCTGTACAGGTAGATCTTGGTGTAGTTGGTTTGCGATCTGCTGGATAGTTGGGCTCCCAGCTCAGTCAGTTTCCTGTATGTGCGGTGGACAAACTGGGAGCAGTCGTAGGACTCGAACCACACCGTGGCGTTGGGGCTTGGGTCAGAGCGAACTGTCCACGTCTCGTAGTAGATTCCAGTCTCGTTGTCGTCCTGGACCCACTGGGCCATGTCATTGAACTGGCTCCCTGCAGAAAGAAAGAAAAAGCGAATCCATACCAAGCATCAAGCAGGAAGTCCAACAAAGGGAGGGTGTGAAAACGTTTTCATGAACACATCACAACACTGTTTTCTAGAGAAAGTATAGTAAAAATGTAGATCGTCGCCGGCCTTATCAGTTAATGATATGACATGTAGTGGTATTTACGTTTTATGTTGTCCTCTACGAGCAAAGATACAGGATTACATGTGTGAAGTCTTACCAGTGACTTCTCCTATTTTCTCCAAGGTGCCATTTTGTGACCAGTGTAAGTCATCGATGCCTTCAAAGAGGCAGGCAGCTCCCTGGTTGCACCAGAAAGGCGGGTACACCTCGGGCCTGAGGTGAGGGAAGGTGCAGTTACCCAGCTGAAACAGCTCATACCACTCCATGGTGTAGTTGGCCCCCGTATCTGAACTGCTGAACCCAATGGCATCATGCATGATGTGCTGCGAACCAAACAGAAACAGTGTTGGCTCTCTGTGTGTATAGACACGGGGGAGGGGTGTACAGCTGTGATCTATGAATAAAGTCACAAGTTGCACTTCCATTTTAACAGCCCCACTATATTTGATTACCTGTCTGTGTCAAATGTAACCTGTTTTACCATCTACATCAAGTTTCTTCATCTCACTCATTCATTCTCTTTAGAGA